>MU717989.1:2339-52318 GCA_026770625.1 Nicotiana glauca
AAATTGCGGGGCCCTCGTAAATATATATATATATATATATATATATATATATATATATATATATATATAGTATTAACAAATTTATGTGTTATAAAATAGACTCATAGATCTTAAATTTGATGGGTGAAACCTTCCCTAACTCTAAGTAGATTAGGAGAAAATTGCAGTTATATTTGACCCAAATTTTAGTAAAACCTATGAACGTAACTTGTGATGAATTTTATCGGCTTTTGTTTCACAACTCGCTTGACTTCAAAACATAACACAAGACTATTATACGACTAACACAACTCATAATATAACCACCTTATCATGTTAAGCACCCTAGTCTCACCCCAAAAGTACATGCTATAACATTCCCAACTTGTTGACTTTCGACGAAACATTATTTTCCTCAATTCCTTAGCTTCTAAACCTTCCAACCCTCTTTGTACTTGTTCTTCATGATCTTCATTATATGTAACATCCGAGGTAACATGATAACATACTTTATATACTTCCAAATATGATATCATTTTTGGTCTTACATTAGTTTACTTATGACGCACTTGTATGTACGAAAATATGGGATGTAACATTATTCCCCTCTTTGGAATATTTGTCCTTGAATGTTGGCTGATGCGCTTATCAGTCTCATAAACCATAGCTGTTACAAATATTTTAATATTATCCTTACTATCTAGGAAACTGTTCTGTAAATAAATTCGAAGGCTAGGGCATTCCCCCCTTTAGGCCTCTTTCTCACACCACGACTTGTTGTCGGAATTCTTCAAATCTCATAACTATTGTGACCTTCTATCATGCAGCCTGTTACACCCCATGTTTTCATATGTAGAAATACGCCATAAGTAAATTGATATAAGCTCGGTAATGAGATTATTTTTGGGTTACAAATATTATACTATTTCAAATAATGGATAAGTAAATTCGTGAAGGTGAGAGGGTGAGAAGATAGGTGAATTGAAGAAAATGAGTTTCATCAAAAGTTATCATTTTGAGATAAAATACAGTCCGAGCTACAATACTCGATATTTATGGACTAGTGCCACACAAGGTACCACATGACCATCATAGTAAGGTGTATAAGGTATGTTAAAAGTGAGTAGTATTTTAAGTAATTTGAGATAATTCTTAATTATGTGGATAATTGATTAATGTGGGGATAATTATGATATTAAGTAGGAATTAAGTGGATAAGGATCCTTTTTGGGGGCTGCCACATGGCATTAAACTAAGCCAAAGTGGCTCCAATGTATATGATGAGTCACAAGACATAAGATACCTTGTTTACGCATAAGAATTCTTGGAATTATCTTGGTTGGGTTCTTATTTGGTAATGGAATTTCATGTCAATTTAAACCATCCTAAGGTAGATAGTTTTTGTTGGAATTTCATGTCAATTTAAACCATCCTAAGGTAGATAGTTTTTGTTGGGTTTTACTCTCTTTCTAATATAGTTGAAAGATTGCCTTTAAGCCTAACGAAATTGATACATATTTGGCAAGTGGTAAAGACATATTTTACATGGAGAAGCTTTAATCTCCTAGGAGTTGGATATGATTAAAGCCTGCTAACGTTGGATGCTAATATTTAATCTTCATGGACCAGCAGCGTTGGATACTAAGCTGTCTAACAGATTTTGTTTAATTCGATCCACCGTTATGTGTTCTCGCAAAAATATATGTTAGAGGAATTGTCAAGAGAATCGGTTTGGATATGATAAGGCTGTCCCTTCTCTATTTTTGGCATGATCTATAAGATAGTAATTAAACAAGCCAATGCACAAATTCCATAAATGACTCTATTCATAGAAATATTAGAGATGTCTATGTTCTTGAATTTCCATGTCTTATTATTCTATCATCTATTCATGGGTCTCATAAAATACATAAGTTGATAAAGTTTGTTTCATGATATTAATCAGAGGTATAATGGTCTTATGACATTCCGAGAGATTTTATTGATGTACTTATCATGCATTGCATTTATTTATACATGTACATTGACCCATAATCAGAAGGCATTATATACGCGTATATATGTATGTATGTATATAATATACATATATATATATATATGTATATGTATGTATGTATGTATGTATGTATGTATGTATGTATGTATGTATGTATGTATGTATGTATGTATGTATGTATGTATGTGGGATATGAGAAAAGGTTACAACGTTATATATGCACCACCAGGTGATCAACTGGTATACATTGATGATTTTGCCTATAGTAGCCGAGATGATATGATGGGATGCTCTTAGAGGCTTGATGATTTTATGATGTACATATGTACGACATGATATTCATATGCATATGCATGTCACTATAAGTATTTCATGATTTACATAGTTATTCAGACTCACATGTTGAGTTTTTTACTCCATGTTTCTCTCATTCTATTGTTTATAGATTTTCATTCCTTACATACTCGGTACATTATTTGTATTGACGTCTCATTTGCATGGGGATACTGCGTTTCAGGCCTGTAGGTCCCGATAGACAGGTTAAGAGCCCTCCTAGTAGATTATCAGCTCAGCGAAAGATGTTGGTGCGCTCCATTTTCTCCGGAGTTGCTTGTTTGATCATTACGATATAGACGTGTATTGTTTGGTATGGCGGGGCCCTGTCCTAACCTTTATGATAAGTATGTACTCCTAGAGGCTTGTAGATATATGTCATGTATAGGGATACTTGTATGGCCTTGTCGGCCTATAGTTTAAGTATATAATGGATCATATTGGACTTATAGGCCTGTATATTACAGGTATGAGTTTCTATATCAGGTTGGGTCATTCTATGTCGGGTATGCACTCATGTTTACTCTGGTTATCTCATGACTCCCCTTCTGTCCCACTTACCTATGATGATGTAATAATAAAGATATGCTACGTCAATACCCGGTTGAGTAAGGTACCAGGTGCCTGTCGCGGCCCATTAGTTTGGGTCATGACACAACTTTTACAACTTTGTCCTTGTACGTGCACCTATGCAACTCTTCTATCCTTTTTCCTCCAGATTTTAGCCAATATCTAGGGCTCACTTTGGGAATATATATGGAACTATGACAAGTTGTTTCTCCCGGTATACATAGGTGTACTGAAGTTCTTCGCTCGGTACTTTGTTGAACTTACGACTATTGCTATTTCTTGTTTTGTAGTCTTGTACATATATCTTTATGACTTTACTTCATCTAGGTAGGTCATACTATACCATAACACTTTATTTTGTTTATTATTACCGAGGTTTGATACCCAACTCCAGGCTACCCTCTCACTACTTATCCTATATGTATAAATCTAAGTCTTTTAGTTCTTCCTCATTGCTGTTCATCTTAAGAATGAAATCCTAATCTTATCTCATACTTTGGAACTTTTTTCCGCCTATTGTTGATTTAACTTAATGTTGATCTATAATCTACCACTGATAGCTTGAAACCCCTTATATGATACATTGTCACTAGGGCTCACGTCTCATAGGGGAACATATGAAGTTATTTGCCTGATCCACGTAGGGACAATATTGCACTTCAATAACAATATTTCATCGCATCCCAACATGATTCATCTTATGGGGGTATTCTAATCTCATGAAATTCATGAAATCCCTTCTCTTTGAATAATTATATAATCGAAAGCCTGAATTTCATCCTCTTAACATTTATCACAATTACACCCTTATTATACTACTAGGGCAACATTCCCTCTTTTCTAAATGCTCCTAGTCTTAAACTCCTTCGAGTTCATTCAAGGTGTACTGAGTTTTTTTATAACTTACGGAAACATCAGCTCTGTTGTTTTGATGTGTTTAATTCTGAGGGCTTACCTATTATCGTTACCATCTCAATTATCTTTTCTTATCCTTACTCCCGTATACCTAAAATCTTATCGTTCTACCATACTTTAGCTTGCGACCTACACATATCTATTTATACTACTCGCAACATTTATTTAACTTGATAGCACCACAGATTTCCTTATGTTATTCTAGAACCTCAAGCGAGACATCACGTCGTCTGTAAATCTTCTTTACTCTCTTAACTAGACCTCTCGGTACCTCGAAACCATTGGGTAAAAGATATGCTACGGAAGACACCATTATCATTACGATGCTTCTACTCCTCTATCTGAAGTCTTGACTATTCACAACCTTCTGCACTTGAGTATCTCGTACCTCCTTTATCTTTATCTTTCTTACCTTTAAACTTTACATCGTATCTTCTGTGGCTTTCATAATCTCCCTTCCACATTAGTGGAATTCACATCTGCACCTTGAATATCTACTATAATACTTGCACCTGTGGTGCATATACAATCTAGTGGGAGCTTCATATTTACTCCTTATGAGGTTGCCACTTTTTTAAGGCTTTATCGTAGAGATGTTATAGAATATGGTTGTTGTACTATCTCTCTTGTACGTCTGATATTAAAAGTTATTTTGTAGTGTTTTGAATCACGATTTCTATATTTATCTGCGTCTAATAATAAAACTCTTGATTCACTTGACTAATATAACTCTTTAGTTTCCTCTTCTCTCTCAGCCTTTAAGTAGGCTTAAGCTATCTTTCAATCCGCGGCTCAAGGTATTAGTTATTACTTTAGCCTTTGGTGCATGCTATGGAACATCTATAATATAATCTTCTAACAATTCAAACCTTTATCTGTGAGTTAGACTCAATTCTTTCTTTTAACTTATACCGGAGTCTCCTATAGTTGTAGGAATGTCAAACTGCATGATAATACTCCGAGATCTTAAGTGCGTTTGTAATGTAACTAACTCTGGGTCATTGAGTGAATAATTCCATTCGTGCCTTCTCAACACTTTTTAAAAGTATGCACTTACTTCTCCTAGTCATTCTGCCACTTGTTGCATAAGTACTTGGCTTATCTTAGTGACCACACCTATTGAAATTTCGTGCAACTCATATGATCTCGGATATTAATTTTTTCCGTTCATTAGCCATGATAGGTGCCACTTTCTTATGGAATGTATACAATGTTATACTGTGACTGTTGTTATAAAATTATTACCTCTTTAGGTCACTATGCTTAGCTTGAAGCGCTTTTTTTATTTTCTCAGCTAGTCTTTCCTTGAAGTACTTAGGGAAGACCCTCTGACTCTTGTAAAGTTGTGAGATTATAACATTATGTACCCCACAAAATATATGATGTTCTTACTCACCTATCATTATCCTTAGTTACTTACCTCCAAGACCTTATGCTCGTAGGGTTGCTTCTGAATTGAAATTTCGATTGTCTCCCTACTGGCACCCTCTTTTATTTGTGTAACACTTATATTGTACCTTCTACTACTACAACTTTATCTGAATATTTCAAAAGGATTACGATGTCGTATCTACGAGACTGAATTTCCTATGCTGGGTTTCACTATATTTGTCTTGCATGATCAACAGATTTATCTGAGGCCTCTTGTATATCCATAACTAAGCTCTTCCTGAATCAACTACTAACTACTCGTTAGTCCATGCTCATATTTATATTCTGCGTAAATTACCTTTTTCACTGTCTCCTAATGCATCAAATGTTCATTCGCACTTATTTATCAATAACATCTGGTCTGAGAACCCTTACTGCCTCTCCCGACATCGTTCTTGAATAATGTTCTAGAGTCGTAACATATCTCATTCCTTTCGCCTTTTTACTGCATTCTTTCTTTACTATTCCATAGTTACTTGAACCACTTAACTTCGACTTAATACCACGGCACACCATCTTCCTCCCTTTAGGGTAGTATTAATATTTATTACTATGAAGACTTACTTATAAATATTTTACCTCTTCATCTTCGACGTCTTTTGATGTCTTCATTGACTCTTACTCGGCTTGAGGTAACCCTTATGTAGCAAGGATAATTGATTTTCTTACGCGCGAGGGTGACACCTAGTATAACTGGCACACTTAGTTCCTTAAGCTTAACTCTACTCACAGTGCTTGCTTTAGGGAAGCGTCTTCCTGAATGACCTTTAAAGGTTATTCTTCCGTTGTCTTCTATCATTGCCGAAACGCGATCTCTAAAATTCACACGATGATGACTATTATAAAATCCTTCAGTCCCTAAATTATGTTCGATTTTTTCTGGTTTACTAGCCCATAATAAGGTCTAACTTAGTCTTCTAGTGATCATTTTGGAGTCATCAAATCATTTCTCAAAATAAGGATATGAATTTATAACTTATACTCTTTATGGTCTCAAGTCCTGTCACCTGTTTGCTTTTCCTTCACTTTATTGTAGACTCTTTCATTTTGTCATATTTTGAATTACCGTTATCACCAATTTATCACGTATTACTTATAATGCTTTATTTTCTCTCTTCATATTTTACTGCTAATATATCTGTCTATTACCTTATTCTGAAAACCTCAATAAAGCATTATTTTGCTTTTATCTCCCCTTGCTCCATCTACTGGATCTTCGGGTCGCCTAACATTTTCTCTTGACTAGGGACGAGAACCATACTAAGGTAAATATTTATATATTCTAGGATTCCACTATATATCTTCTGAAATTTTTGAACATTACAGTATTCATATCTGACTGTACTATTCTAAACTGCACCATCTAGGTATCTTACAAGGAGATCTATTACCATATTTGCACTACCCTTCAGAAATTTTAGCTAATGATAACAATCATCCACTATTTTAGGTTACTCTTGTTGATACCCAATTTTTCCCATACCATTTTCAAAATTATGCCTGGGCATCAATTAGTATTTTTCATATAATTTCTGCATTCTATAAAATATTTTAACTAATGTTTCCAAGCATTTTTTTAATAAAAAAAATCAATGATTGCATCACAAATAGTTTTACAATAATTTAGTGATTTAATCTTATCATTTACATTTGTACTAAGTTTCAATTATTGCACAAATAGCCACATTTGTATTTTTGGGACACAATTGCAATTACTTTGTAATTATGGCCTATGTATACATTATCATATTATTTTACAAGAAAACAACGTTTTATATTTTTAAAATATTAAGTAATTAGTTTAAAACATTTTCGTTCATGAAAATCATTTTTTTTGTAATTTTATTAACTATTTTGTAAAATTATTTTAGCAATTAATTCTATATTTAACAAATAGTCCCTTTTCATTTAAAACTTAGCCTATCAACTAGCCCAATTTTAACCCTTTTGAACCAGCCCAGTAACCCCAGGCCTAATACCCATCTGCCCCAACCCAATACCCGGTAAAATCTTGACCGTTGATCATTTTGATCAACGGTCAAGGTTTCCCCCTTCCTAAATTAAACTAAAAGACCCCCCAAACCCCATCGTTTCTATACTACCCACCGCCCTGAAACCCCTATCTGCTCTCAAACGCTCTCAACCTAACCCTAATCTCCAAACACCGTCACTCGTCTATGGCCATCTCTAATAACCTCTCACCCCATGTCAAGCCTTCAATGGCCTCTCCCTCAAGGGACCAGGGCTAGTGACTTGCATCTACGGTTCCTCTCCCACATGTTTCAGGCTATTCCGGTGTGATTCCGAGTAAGATCATCCTATATTAGCTACGATATATGGTATTCTTAGCAAGTTTCTTCACCTCTGTATGGTTCTCTTCGAAACCCTAGTTTCTATTCTAAACCTCTTAGATCTGTACATATCTAAGATGATTTGGGTTGGTTTTATGTGAGTTTTACAATAGCCTTAAGATTCTTTACAAGAATCATATGATTTTCAAGTGATTTTCATCTTTTCCTAAAATTAGGGCTTTCAGAATTTCTTTTTGAAAAATTATTTGGTGATTTTTGTGTTTAATCTTATGCTTTTTATACATTTTTGACTGATTTTATGAATTTGCTACAACCTTAGCATGTTTGTACTTAAAACGCTAATTTTTGGGGTTCTTTGTTTGGTTTTTGGATATTGGTACATCTGTTGTGTTCTTGTTTTGTGTTCTCGTGATTTCTTGTGATTTTTTTGTCGTAATATGCTTCTACTGAATTTCTTAGTTCAACCCTTTCACTGATTATATATGCTTGTGTCCATAATGACCATTCATGTTAAGACTTGTATATGTATATCTCTCCTTGAATCAGTGCCATTTAGCTATGTGTTTTGTTAAAGCTATGTGAAATACTGATTATTCATGTTCTACCTTATTTTACATGCTAAACATGCTGATTCTTTCATGACTTTCTCTTTGATTGAACCCTTGATTATTCTTAATCCCTTATTTCCTAGTTTAATTTGAACACTTTTCATTAAACTCTTGATTCTTACCTCTCTTTTTGATTTGACTAAATTGCTTGCCTTGATTATTTTTCCCTTGTCTTGTTTGTATTTTGCCGATTCTTACTTATTTGTTTCCTTAATTAAACTTATTTTCATTTACCCCTAATTACCTACTATATTCTAAACCTTACTTGATTTATTCCTTAAATACTTAGCATGCTTTACCGATGATTTAATTGTCCCTTGATTAAGGGAAAAACTTGCTGATTCACATGTGACTTCCCTGATTTACTACTTAATTGGGTTCTTACCTTATGTGTCAATCTTTTGATTACTATACAAACACCCTCTTATTTTATGTTCTGGACAATGAACAATAGTTCACCTACACTATTATACTCTCAAAGGCTCTCTACTCTCTTTTGTTCCTTGCAATTCTTATTAGTTCAGCCGGCTATAAGCCAAGGCTGGATACTTGCATCATCCCTACTCTATATTCTGTATAATCACCTTAACTGGTATGTTTTGATTCAATTCGCATTCAAAACTATTTATATCCTATATTGCTGCAGTTCATCAATTTGTGATTTCCAGTTCTATGTGCTATTCTATTTAATATGCAATCAGCCTGCCTAGATTACTGTATCACAAAGTATGTTTTCTATTAAAGGCTATAGCTATTATACTGTTTGACATACCAATATTTCTTTAAATAATTGGTTCACCAGCATGTCCCATGATGTATTGTGTGTTTATGATTTTACCAGCATGACCAAATCCGGCATGTTCTGTATATGATTAGTATTTTCTAAAATGTTGAATGTTTCATGCAGTGTTTGTCCAATCCAATTTGTTTTATCTCACTAATGAGATCCTATTTGTGTCTTAAACCTATGTGTTCACAACTTTGCGACTACAATCTATGTATTTGTTTTCCATCTCTAAGGTTCATTCTAGGTGTTCCCCCTACCCTTTCCCTTGGATGAAGTCTGTTTGTTCTATGACTTGCTCTTCGATTTTTAAAGATGTTCTTCCTGTTTTCTCAAACTATTTCTACTCTAACTATGTTCTAACTTTTACAAAGTTCCTTATAACTACTAAAACCTTCTTTCTATTGTTTTCCAAACTCTTTCATAGTGATCATACACTCTCACATTAGTCATAGAATTTTAGGTTCCTTCCCTCTGGCATGTGTACCGCCCGGGATCTTTGAGGTCCTTAAGAAACTCTGACACACCTAGACATGATATTGTCTATGGAACTTTGGCATTTGAGGCTATTGGAGGCTTGGGAAGTCATTTGGGCCTGCTTCAAGCTCCCTATAGTAAACTTCTTCTTTTTCTTTATTTGTTTATGTAATTTATTCAGCTCGTCGTGTAATAATTATTTGTAAACAACATTTGGGTGTTTAGTGAAAAGGGGTAGGTAGTTCTATATGTTTGTTAAATTGGGTAGACACAATGCCTATAGGATTATGTTAATGCATTTCTATGTTTGCTTTACTTCAACAATATTAGAAACCATTCCTATATGATCTAAATGGCTCTAATAATAGAAATCATGCCTATAAGGTTAAAATCAGCCTTATAATTAGATGTCATGCCTATAGAGATAAAGTAATTAAAGTTCAGTTTTTGTTACAACATGTATTCACATTTATCTTCATAGATATCATGCTTATAATTTCAAGAGTCAGCTTTAATGACTAAATACAATGCATATATGGATTAAAATCAACACTAATAGAAATTATGCCTATAGAGCTTAAAAGAAGTTTAGTTAAACAAATCATTTTAATTTATGTTAGTTCATTCTGAATTGGTTTAATCAATTGTCCGCTTCTCTAAATGAGTTTTCAAACACTGCCTTAATTAATACCGCTAGAAAACGTGTCTATAGTATCTCAAGTCGCCCGTTTTAAAAATTGTTCACTTTTTTACTGCATTCCTAATCAATATAGATACCATGGTTTTAGCACATCACTATTATGCTCTTAGGAAAGCCTCTAGGGCGATTTAAATTCTACAACTATGAAACCGTGCTTTAGGCTATGACCAAGTCGGGGAATTGTGTAGTAAGGATATGATGACTATGCGCTAATGTCACGTGTAGCCCCTCAATGAGGAGTGTTTACCGAGCATTGTGTGGGGTGATCCTGTAGGCTAACCAACCTAGGACCCCTCTTTCCCAATTCCAGATGTTTAAACTTTACTTTCCAGATGTTTAAACTTTACTTTCCATATGTATGTAACTTGTTCAAGTCCTTTTTTTTTCTCATTACTTGAGTCATACAATGTCCAAAACATGCCTTTATTTGCAAGTATGTGTTTAAAATAGTTTATTTGATAAAAGTACTAATTCGTAAGTATAAGTTCGCCTGGGACCCACTGTTGTGGACCAAGAGGGGTGCCTAACACCTTCCCCTCAAGGTTATTTTGAGCCCTTACCCTAAATCTCTGGTAATGTAAGCTAGTCTAAGAGTTAACCGCTCTAGGTTCCCTAAGGCACCATAATTCGTTAGGTGGCGACTCTTTAAAATAACCAAATTCCCAAAAAAAAATGAGTTATTACCCCCATGAATGTTGAAACCCGGACTTCTTCTCTCCGAAGAAGGAAAAAAGGAGGCGTGATAGCACGGAAACACTATTAGGGATACCTTTAGGCCCTTACCATAACCAACTTATCCTTGATGAATTAGTCCAAGCATGTCTTATCCCGTACCCTTTCCCCTTATTTGAATTTAACTGCCTATTATACTTTATTTTCGAAACTAACTTGTCTCCTTGTTTTTTTTGTAACTGCCTTCAATTGTTTAAGTACTACATTTATTATTTTTTACGTGCAAGTACTTGAATACATACTATTTATTGCTGCATAATTTATGCTCCACATCATATTTCACTCGTGCGTATCAAATCCTATAGCAACGCTTGATGAGTGGTTGCGCTCTTCCTATTTATTACTCTTAAATTCGGAAAGGCTTATTTATGGTAAAACTAGTCGATCAACGGTGCAGTCGACGGTTCCGTGCCTTTCCCTCTCAAGTTGTCTACTTGAGGGTGCTAGTCTAAACCCCTATAATAACCTTACTCTGATCGGAATTGTGCATGTATCATGGTCAAACCTAGTCGGATTAATATGTTGTCCACATAATAATCCTTTAAGATGAGCCTTATCCAAAAAAGTCCATATGGGATTCCATAATCCCAACAGACACAACCACGTTCTATGCATTAATTTGGAAAACTCAATGTCGATATGCTAATCATAAATGTATAAATAGATGAACCTGGAGGGGGAAATGGCCTAACTCTCTCTTGTTTTCAGAAAATGAGGCATGAGGGCCCCAGATTCGATATGGTTAGCAACATACCTAAACTGGTGGGAGGACCTTTCCTCAAGTGACAAGAAACACGTAAGAAAGTACTTGGGTAACATGCCTTCCCTGTTAGACTTGAGCCATACAAAAGGTAGATCGAGGCTTCCACTTTATTCTGGGATTGTGAAAGGGCTGTGTTCTATTTCGGCGACATAGAATTGAAATAACACCACTTGTAGAAGAAATTGGAGGGCTTGCTGGATTGACTTGGGATATCCCCAGGTTATTGGTGCCGGAAAACCGTACTGATAAAGGGTTTTTAAAGATGATAAGGCTAAAGAAGAATGCTTACTTGGTATGCCTGAAGGAATCTTACATACTATTCGAATATCTATATGAGAGGTAAGGCCATAGCAAGTCCTACCGCACCTACCATGATGAGCTCTCTCTCACTTATCTTGGCCACATCCATCGCAGAGTGTTCGTGTTCATTGTATTCTTCTTGGGCTTGATAGTATTCCTAATGAAAAAGGAAAGAATCCACACTAGGTTGGACATGGTCGCCAAGACTTTGATGGAAGGGATCAACGGACAGATATACACCATAGTCCCCATGATCATAGCCGACATCTACAGGGCTTTGGAGCACTGTCAAAGAGGGGTCCGACATTTCGAGGGTTGTAACTTGTTGCTGCAGTTGTGCTTATTAGAACATCTTCAGAAGGGTCATCATCGCCAAGAATTTATGTGAAGGGCATGGAACGACCATATTTCCTTCCACCACCCCAAGTGGATGACATACATTCCAGACAGTTTGCTCTACCGAAAAATGCTAAAGAGTGGGTAAAGTTCTTTCACAATCTGACTGAGGAACATGTACAATGGACGTTTGAATGGTTCCCCACGGACGAATTCATCATCAGATCCAAGGATGATCCGCACTTGGTGCTGATCGGGTTGACAGGGATATAACTTTGTGTCCCTATCCGAGTTATGAGGCAAGCTGGCGGGAAACAGATTGTACCAAGAGTTGCCAAGATGAGTCATTTTAGAGCAGACTTTCAAGGCGATGATGTCACTTACAAGTGCCAAGCTCAGCACATGTGGTACTGCAAGATCATTGTTAAAAAGAGCACCATCAAACCCAACATGCATCAAGCAGGGTTCGAACTCCTCTACCCGGCATGGTTAGGAGACAGTCTAAAAGGAATGGTGATCCCAAGAGCTGGACTAGGGAATAGAATCATAGACGAAGAAGCTGAAGCTCAAGTCAAATACAATAGGCTGCGTAAGAGGGTCTACAACTCTGAGAATGAGCATTGGGAAATACATGAGAGGAATAGGAGGTTGATCGAAGAATGGAAAGAAATAGCAGTCACTTCCAACAAGAAATTGGAATATCTAGAACGAGGAATAGTGGAGCTGGAAGGTAAGGACGTAAAGAGAATCGAGGATTGCTAGACCGCTGAAGGAACAGAAGGAGGATAGCTGGCCAGAGCCTACTTGCTGCTGGGTATGCACGAGCTAGTAGACCCATATGATGGAGTCAAGAAGATTGAATTTGGGGAAGGTCCTTCTGGGACCAAATAGGCTAGATTTATTTGCTTTCCTAAAATGTAATAAGGCCAAGTGCCAGTAGTGACTTCTTTTTCTACTATCTTAGTATCGTTTGGGATTCATCTATTTTTCATGTTATGAAATAAAGCATTTATTGGCATCTAAAGTTCTCCAAATCTATTTGTGTCCAGGCCTACCTCGGGCACAAAGAGGATCCAAAACTAAGACATGAATTTACATTTCCGCAATATGGGTTTAAATACTGCAAATATTTCAAAATCCTCACTCACTTGTTACCTTTTGTTTTTCCTTATTTTGATTATTCCCATCCCCTTAGGTTGGTTCACTCATACTGGCATCATTAGTGTACCATACCAGATCTAGAGTCCCTCCACCTCCTCCTCCTCCTCCAAGCAATACGATAGGCAAAGCAAAAGCAAAAATGGACGACTTAAGTGGTATCCAAAAGGAGAATGCTTAGAACAAAGAAACTTCATATGGACAAAGTACTCCGACACCGAATGACCTAGTCTTGAGATTAGAACAAAAGATATTGGAATTGCAAGTAGAACTTGAGCATGTTCGCAACTTGGCAAACTTTTCACTCACCCTAAATGTCGACGACATCAACAAACATAACGCAAATGTTACAAACTGTGCGTCCACCAGACTGTATAGAGAACCGGGTTCTCTATGTGTTACCTCTGAAAGTACTGATGAACCAAACTGTATAGCGATCTTGTCCTATATCATCTTGGTACAGTGCTAAGTTTGTGTGAGTCCACCAAATGGTAGAGTACCTGGTTTTTTATCGGGTTATGCAGTGAATGCTAGTAAAGCAGAATGTAAATAAGGCCGAGGTTTTTTACGTGGAAAAATCCCACACAAAGGGATCAAAAAATCACGACCTACACTTGTAGGCTTTTAACTTCACTAACTTGCAATCTCCCTATTACAAGCCACTTTACAATAACTCTATTGCAAAGACTTCAACTAACTTGTGATGCTCTCATCACAAGCTACTCTATAACTATCCTAGTTACAAAGAATTTGACTAACTTGTGGTATTTCTACCACAAGCCACTTTTTCACCCTACGATTACAAAGGCTTTGACTAACTTGTGATGTTTCCACCACAAGCCACTTTGCAATACTTCCAATTACAAACGATTTTTCTTATGACTCGACCTAATCAATGCTTCTAAGAAAGCAGGATAGGAGTTATAATGAACAACACATAACAAAGACTCACCAACCTATGGACTTAAGATATCTTCGATCTTGGATCAGGTCCTAGAGGTTGTAGCAGCTTTGTTCTTGAGAGATGTTCTTGTACATTTGAGAGAATATTTTCCTTTTTTAATTTTGCAAGTGTTAAACCTAAATCTTATGCCTTGCATAAGGTTTATATTACACAAGACATCCTTAGTGATCTTTAATCGAAATGGAAAGTGACTGCTGCACTGTCTGTTGTACTGTCTGATGTACTGTTGCAGGCAGTCACTTTATGCAACTGCTTTCTAGCTGTAGTTGACTTGTACTTCTATCAGAGAACACTAAGGGAACAAGTCCCTATTGTGTTCCTCTTTGTACAGTTGCAGACAACCACTCAATTGCGTTCCAGCTGTATAGTTGACTTGTACTTTTGTCAGATAACTCTTAGGGAACAGGTCCCTGTTGTGTTCCTTTTTGTACAGTTGCAGACAATCACTTTCTATAGTTGTGTTCCAGCTGTATAGTTGACTTGGACTTTTGCCAGGGGAGCACGAAGGGGTCAGGTTCCTGATATGGTACTTTTGAGTTGAATAACTTGAATCATTGTACTTTAGTTTATTAGAGAATGAGTTGGCACTGGAAATAGTGCAGTTTGGTAGAATATTCATTTCCTGCTATGTCCAATTGACTTTGTACTACCGTGAGAAACCTACAAGAGTATCAGGTCCTTGTTTGGGTTCCTACATTCTGAAGCTTTCCTGAAGTTGTAGCAAGTTCATATTTGGCTGGAATCCATTAAATGCAATGTAATCCAAGTGAGTCAGGTTCCCTATCTGGTTCTTGACATTAAGTTTGTTAGATCATCAAAATATAAGACAAAGATATTGAAAAACTATTAATTTCCCCCTTTCTAATGTTGACAAACTTAGCATTGAATACGAGAATATAGAGTTTAGAGAACCAGATTGGATAACATGATACCAAAGATTCCCCCTGGCTTTATGCCCTTACTTACACATGTTTCCTCATATGTTCCCCCTAATTTTTGCTATCATTCTTGGTCTTTTATCTGGTTCTATACAGAAAGTTTGTTAGATCATCAAAACATAACTTAAAAGACTTTATGCCTATCAATTTCCTCTTTTTTGATGATGACAAACTTTGAACATTGATGACTATTTGACTTAATCATATAAGGTACCAGCAACTGCATATGTTCCCTTGACTCTATTCGTAACCCTGACATATGTTCCCCCTAACTCGATTCACTCGATTCTTCCCCCTTTTGGCATCAACATAAAGCACAGTTAGACAAAAAGGCATAAAGAAGTCCAACAAAGCTAAGTCATGACACATATGTGCACATAATCATGATACAAAAAAGAGAAGCAAAAAGGAAAAAATCATTGTACAAGCAAAAGAAGAGCTATTTTATTGATAAAAAATATGACTGTTTTAGCAGGACCAACAACGGTAAAATCCAACATGCCATCACAAGAAGACAAATAAAAAGAGAAACAACAGCCACAAAATCACCAGAGCAAAAGATAACCGGCCACTGAGAGGATCATAGGGGACACTAGAAGGGGGAGGCTTCGTAGAGGAGGCATCAATGGTTTTGAGAGCTAGGTCCATGTGGGTAGTTGCAGACACCTGTTAGTCAAACAGTTTCTCCCGTAGGTTCTCCACTAGTTTCCTAAGTCCAGAACTTGTCTCATACCTGTCATCTCCTAGATTGTCGGGCAAGCTAGCGACCCCACAAGACTTTTTCTGAATTAACTCTTCTGCCCAAGGCCACTTTCACTTAGAATGGTCTTCATTTAATGAGGTCCTCCCACAATTTCCATCTTTTGCTTTCTAGATATTTTAATGAACTTTCCATTCCTACTTGCAACAACCACATTGTCACCCTCAAACAAATCTTTCTCAGCCACACCATTTAATAGAACTTTTCACTAAGGAACTAGGTTCCTTCACAGTATCTTTATCAACCTCAACCATTAAAATGTGTTTATTAGCCACTACTTCCCTCTATTTCATTAACCTCTCCTTTTTTTAATACTCTATTTACTCTTCTGCAAGGCACACTCAAAAGTTTGTTTCTTCTACAACCACCTTGTTTGTTTCAGCTAAAAGAGAACCAGGTTCTTCAATAGATTCTTCTATGATGGTGTCATGAACCGGAGACTCAAAAAGCACCAGATTTCTTTCATCCCCTAAGAATGGAGTTTCTTTCCCTTGAGATTCAGGAACATAGGAGAAATAGGGTTTTCAAATCATGGAAGTGAGACTATAGATGAGGTGACTGGAGAAGAGTAGAGGTGACTGGAGATGAGGAGTATTAGGGATAGTGAAGAAGTGGGTTTCTAATGATGGTTTGAAGGGAGGAGGAGATGTGGGAGTGATTTCGATGGCATAAGACAAAAGGAAATTATTCGTTGGCCATGGTGAGAGAAGTGGTAGATAGTTCTAAAGGAAAAATTAAAAAGATGCAAAGGGAGACAATGGTTTAGAACTGCTGGTCTAAAAAGTCAGATGATGTGTGAGTTGAATTAATTTTGCTATCCCTTTTTTTGAACAGTCATGTGAAAAACACATTACTACTAACCTGTGGTGCAGGAACAAGGTTCCTGACCTATTTTTGTAAAAGAGTTTTTGCAGCTCTCCTTCGAAGTTCAACACTGTACCTTTAGCTTCTATAATCATCATGCGTGTTTACCTGCAATGGTATAGATGTGAGTTAGGCCTAGTCAGAAAACACTTTAGCCAATTCTACCTTAGTGTGACTATCATAGTTATGTCAGCAGAACCAGGTTCTCAATTAGGTTCAAGTGTTCCCAATGCCATCTTGTTTCCCAAAGTGTTACCTGCTCAGAGCGTTAGTGAAGATATCTGCAATTTGATCTTCTGTGCAACAAAATATTATACAAATAAGACCCCTTTTCCATATAGAAGCGGTACACAATCAATGTATGCACAAAATTCTTCCAATTATTACTTGATCCATAATGAATGAGCACACTACGAGGCTGCTGCAATAGATTCCGCTTCAGCTATTAAGGGAGCTACTGGGTTTTGTTTCCTTGTACCCCATGAGATAAGGCATGATCTAAGGGAATGAGCCATTCCAGATATGCTTTCATGTCCTTCAGATAACCTGCATAATTAGCGTTAGTATAACTAATAAGGTTGAAATTGTCCCCTGAAGGATAGTATAGAACCAGGTTTCGTATGCCCAAATATCTCAGAATTTTCTTAGCAGCCTTCAGATGAGATTCCTCAGGATTTGACTGGAACCTTGCACGTAATCACACACTGAATTCAATGTCTAGCCTGATGGCAGTAAGGTAGAATAGAGATCCGATGATTCCCATGCTTCCATGGCATACTGTTTTCATGAGTTCTTTGATGCATTTCTGATTGATACATGTTCCCTTTAGGGACTTATTCTCTTGAAGACCTAGGAAGACATTCAGTTCCCCTATCGTACTCATTTTAAACTTGCTTCCCATGAGGATAACAAATTTTTCACATAATGAGTTAGCTGTAGCTCCAAATATGATGTCATCCACATAAACCTGATCAACGAGCAGGTTCCTACCCTGTTTCTTCAAAGATAATGTATTGTCAATCTTTCCTCTTGATTGAATCCTTGGACAACAAGCCTTGATTTGTTCCTTGTAGAATTTCCATGTTCATCCAGCTGATTCTTAAATACCCACCTGGTCTCTATGATGGTTATGTCTGAGGGTCTAGGTACCAGGTGCCATACCTTGTTTCTTTCAAGTTGATGCAGTTCCTCTTGTATTTTAGTAATCCAGTCTGCATCCTACAAGGGTTCCTTGATATGTTTTGGGTTATTTTTGGAATAGAAATGCTGAGAAGGCCATGGAATTTCTGGTTTTTTTAAATTCCAAAATCAAGGGGGTGATTATATTCTCAAGTGAATGGGAGCTTTTGTGTTTCCAAATTAGGACCGAGTATTGATTGGTAGAGAAACTTTGTAAGTTAAATGGATTTCTCTATACTATTTGATTAGTTACTAGGGGAGCGCCTTGCACTGCATCTCTAGCTCTTTTTTATGCTTTAGGGGTATTAATGGAAGTGCCAGGTTCCTCATGAGAAGTGAAAGAAGACGCTGCATTGTCTTCACCTGTCTCCTTCATCTCACTGATTATATCAGCCTTGCCATTTGAAACATCAGATACTTCCCATAGGCTAAAGGCGATTCATTATTTTGATCATCATTGTTTCCTCTTTTGTCAGAAGCACGAGTCTTGTTGAATAGCTTATGATCACTTTCTTCCACACATTATGACCTTTTGCTGCAACCTTGTAGATTTTGTTTTAAGGGGAGTATCCTAGAAGAATTCCTTCATCACTCTTGGCATTAATTTTTACCAGGTTGATCCTTTCCATTGTTGAGAATATAGCATTTGCACCCAAATGTTCTTAGGTGAGTCAGCTTAGGTTTCCTTCCAGTCAGCAACTCATAGGGGGTAGGATTCTGGAGAGGTCTGATCATGCATCGCTTTTCACTCCTGCTCAGTATTTCCATAGGAATTGAATGCTCCGTGTTCTTTGAACTTTGAGTTTGACAGACCATGGACCAGGTCCTGCTTCATCAATATCTCCAGAAGTTTCCTAATCCTTTATACCAAGTCTTCAAATCATTATTAACTGCATTCAAGCAGCTCATATCACTAGCTTAGGCATAAACTTCTACCTTGTTTTTCTTCCCCATACCTAGAATGTACCCCTTCTTTCCAAAGTGTACATCCCTTACTTGCAGGGCTTTTAGTGAGAGAAAATCCATGGTATTTCCAGTCTTGTGCTTTGAGCATCCACTATTCATGATCTATTACAGTTCGCTTCCTCCCACTATTCCCCTGCACATCTAAATTATGGGTTAGATTTAGGAACCCAAACTAGTTTGGGTCCCTTGTTATGATACAAGGGATGGATAAGAGCTTTTCTAGTCCATGCAGGCAACAATGGTTTCTTGCGAGTGGTACCTGGTCCTCTGTCAGTAGTCACTTTGTTTTTCTGAACAGATTGAGCCCTAGCCTAGCAATTTTCTTTGAAGTGCCCATTATTCCCACAGTGGGTACACATCCAGTTATCAGTAACTGTGACGTACTTGCTGTGAGGGTTGTAAGGAGTTTTGCTCTTTTGGAACCCGATTCCCTTCCTTTTTCCACTATTTTTGAAGTACATGGCAGTGACAACATCTGAGGACCAGGTCCACTTGAGAGATTTCTCAAGGTCATTTTCTACTCTTTTCAATTCAGCTTGAAGCTGCTTATTTTTCTTGAGTTCACCACATATCCTAGTTCTAGTAGCTTTCAACTCGTTTTCAAGCCTAATGTGTTCCTCACTAGCTCTCTCTTTTCCTTTTCCAGAATTTTCAGGTTTTGACTTGATCTCAGGTTTCACTATTGCTTTCCTTAGGTCTGTAATTTCTGCCAAAAGATCATTCTTTTCTTTTCTATAAGTTTCAATGGTTCTCTTATGGTCAGAAACTACAACCACTAAGTCGTCTCTAGTTTGTTCAGATTCTGCTAATTCTAGGGTCAAAGAATCCCTATCCGCCACAAAACTATGAAAGGTATTGATTACTACGTTAGCTAAAGACATAAGTTTTCTTGGAGAGTAGGATTTCAGATTTCTCTAAACATCCCTAAAATTTACCTCTTTGTTATCTTCTTCTGCATCATCATCTGGTTGTGCCATCAACGCAAAGGTTGAGTCATATTTAACTGGTCTTTTTCTCTTGAAGTTCTTGGAGAATTCTTGCTTCAAGAGAGGATAATTTTTCATGAAGTGTCCACCCTTTCCGCACTTGTAACAAAGACCATTGTTCTTTGATCTGTTAGAGTTGTCCTTTTCTAGCACTTCTCCATTTCTTCTGACCATATTCTGAAACCTTTTATTTAAGTAAGCCATGTAACTATCTTCCTCAATCGAATAATTGTTAGTAGCTTTAAGTACCCGGTACTTTTCCTTCTTTGGTTTTCTCCTTCCAAGAGTTGATGGAGCAGCCATGAGGATCCTTCCTAGGTGTTAACCTAATAGGAAGAATCTGCTCTGATACCATTTGTTACAAAATATGCATACACCAGACTGTATAGAGAACCGGGTTATCTATGTGTTTCCTATGAAAGTAGTGATGAACCAAACTATATAGCGATCTGGTCCTTTATCAGTTTGGTATTATGCTACGTTTGTGTGAGTCCACCAAATGGTAGAGTACTTGGTTCTTTATCGGGTTCTATAGTGAATGCTAGTACATCAGAATGTAAATAAGGTCGAGGTTTTTTACGTGGAAAAATCCCACACAAGGGGATAAAAAAACCACGACCTACACTTGTAGGCTTTTAACTTCACTAACTTGCAATCTCCCTATTACAAGCCACTTTACAATAACTCTATTGCAAAGACTTCAACTAACTTGTGATGCTCTCATCACAAGTCACTCTATAACTATCCTAGTTACGAAGAATTTGACTAACTTGTGGTATTTCTACCACAAGACACTTTGTCACCCTACGGTTACAAAGGCTTTGACTAACTTGTGATGTTTCCACCATAAGCCACTTTACAATACTTTCGATTACAAAGGATTTTTCTTATAAATCAACCTAATCAAAGCTTCTAATAGAACTGGATAGGAGTTACAATAAGAACATATAACAAAGACTCAACAACCTAAGGACTTAAGATATCTTCGATCTTGGATCAGGTCCTTGTGGTTGAAGTAGCTTTGTTCTTGAGAGAGGTTCTTGAAGACTTGAGAGAATATTTTCCTTTTTTATTTTTGCAAGTGTTAAACCGGAATCTTATGCGTTACATAAGGTTTATACTACACAAGACATCCTTAGTGATGTCTAATCGCAATGGTGATGTCCAATCAAATTGGAAAGTGGCTGCTGCACTATCTGTTGTACTGCCTGCTGCAATGTTGCAGGTAGTCACTTTCTGTAATTTCTTTCCAGCTATATTTGACTTGTACTTCTGTCAGAGAACACTGAGGGACCAGGTCCCTATTGTGTTCCTCTTTGTACTGTTGCAGACAATCACTCAATTGCGTTCCAGTTGTATAGTTGACTTATACTTTTGTTAGAGAACTCTAAGGGACCAGGTCCCTGTTATGTTCCTCTTTGTACAATTGCGAATAGTCACTTTCTAAAGTTATGTTCTAGCTGCATAGTTGACTTGGACTTCTGCCAGGGGAGCACCAAGGGATCAAGTTCCTGATCTGGTACTTTTGAGTTGAGTAACTTGAATCATTGTACTTTAGTTGATCAGAGAATGAGTTGGCGCTGAAAATAGTGTAGTGCGGTAGAATCTTCGTTTCCAACTGTGTCCAATTGACTTTGTACTGCCGTGAGGAACCACAAGAGTATCAGGTCCTTGTTTAGTTTCCCACATTTTGAGGCTTTCGTGAAGATGTAGAAAGTTCACATTTGGCTGGAATCCGTTAGGTGCAGTGTAATCCAAGTGAGTCAGGTTCCCTTACTGGTTCTTGACATTAAGTTTGTTAGATCATAAAACATAAGACAAAGATACTAAAAACCTATCAACAAAGAACCCCACACCTCCCCAAAACACACAAAACCAACATCCATAAGATCCTACTGCACCAAATCAATATGGCAACTCCACCCCAAAATCTTTATCCCTTAGCAGTACCAACTCCACCACAGCATCACCATCAACCAATTCAGTACCCACCAACCACCCCTTACCAGATTCTCACAATACACCACAACCCATTCCTGATCACCAAAACTCAACCAACGAACATCATTACACCCAAGTCCCTAGAACCCATCAGAGCAGCCCTATATATGTGGAAACTGTACCTCACTCTATCTAATCAATCTCCTATACACCGGAATACTCCGAGAAGGACCTGCTCATTAATAACATAGCTGAAGAACTCAAGAAGTTGACGAGTCAAGTTCAGGGCGTCAAAGGCGACAAAGTAATAGAATGTTTGAACTATTAGGATTTATGCATACGTCCCGATGTGTAACTTCCAGAAGGGTACAAACCTCCTAGGTTCGAGATGTTTGACGGTATAGGTGATACAAGGGTTTATCTGAGGACCTATTGTGACAAGCTTGTCGGGGTCGGGAAAGACGAAAAGATCTGAATGAAACTCTTTATGAGGAGTCTTACTGGGGATGCTTTATCCTGGTTTATCAGCTAAGATCCCAAGAAATGGTCCAATTGGGTAAGTATGGCATCAGATTTCATGGATCAGTTTGGGTTTAACACAGAGAATGCACTGAATGTTTTTTCATTCAGAATCTGAAGAAGAAACCTACTGAGACTTTCCGCGAGTATGCTACTCGTTAGAGGTCAGAAACGGCCAAGGTCTGGCCATCTTTGGATGAAGAACAGATGAATAAGTTCTTCGTCAAAGCACAAGATCCGCAATATTATAAAAGGTTGATGGTTATCGAAAATCACAAATTCTCTGATATCATCAAACTTGGGTATATAATCGAAGAAGGAATCAAGAGAGGGATGGTAACTAATTTTGAGGCATTATAGGACACAAATAAGGCATTACAATCAGGCGGCATATCAAAGAAGAGAGATGTTGGAGCAGTAATGGTGGCTTAGGGCCCGAAATCTCCACTTACATATCAAACACCTCCACCCATATATCAAACACCTCCACCCACATATCAAACAACTTCACCCATATATAAAACACCTCTACCCACTTATCAAACGCCTCCACCCATGTACTAAGCACCACCACCGACATATCAACCCTCGTCTTCCAGATATTCCAAACCAGCCATTGTCCATCACACCCGTAACTCCCAATCGTCTCATTTATAGTCTCCACCAACTCACCAAAATTATCCAAGACCCAACTTCAAATGCAAGCCACCCAGATAATACATCGCCATTGCTGAGCCTATCAACCAGTTGTAAAAAAGGTTTGAAAGTTGCGGGTTATGTCACTCATGTTCCGACTGTGGTATTAGAAAATCCATCACAATGGGTTAATCCAAAAAAAAAACATGTGCGTACCATTCTGGTATGAAGGGACACACTACTGATGAGTGCTGAACCTTGAAGGATAGGATCCAGACACTAATTGACAAAAAGGTCATACAGGAAAAGGAAGTCGCACCTAATGTCCGCAATAACCCCCTCCCCGATCATATAGGTAGTTGAGTACATGTGATACAAACGAACAAAGAATGGGACCCTAAGGGGTCGAATGGGCTTATTCGAGAAGGCGATGACTTTACAGTTGCTGTCACACTTACTCATATCATGGTACAGACTCGGTCACCAATCGAGGTTGGGGTAGATACATCAGTTCTATTTGAGGTAGAGGTGGCTCCGCCTATGTCCACCCCGCTTCTTTTGAAGTAGATGTGGTCACACCTTTCACAGTTACAGTATCAACCACACCTCCCTTCGATTCAAAAGCAATAGCTTGGGATTATGTTGCCGAGACTCGATGAAAAAGGAAGGCCAAAGTAGAGGAATTTGATGCTGCACAAGGAATGACTAGAACTTGAAGAGTCAATACACCTAAACATTTGGGAGGGTCAAGAAAGGATCCCACTACCATACAACCAATCATTGAGATAAGATGACCTGTAGAGGAAAGTACAAGCAAAGGAGTATTTCATCATTGATCATTTGAAAAAAACCGTGCTCAGTTATCTATCCTTTCACTGTTAGAAAATTCAGAGGCACATAAGAATGCTTTAATGAAAGTGCTAACTGAGGCTTATATGGAAAATAACATTACCAGTGGAGAAATGGCCAATATGGTGGGACAAGTACTGGAAAGTCATAAGATCATCTTCCACAAAGATGAGATACCCCATGAGGGGATGAATCATAATTGAGCATTGCATATTACAGTGCAATTTGAAGACAAATTCATTGCCATGGTCTTGGTTGACAGAGGTTCAAGCCTCAATATTTGTCCATTGGACACTCTGAAAAGGTTGGACAAAGGTTTCCATGAAATACGGGTAGAAAGCATGAACGCGAAAGCTTTCGATGCGTCCCAAAGGGCCACAATCGGGATAAATCAACCATTGCTTGCAGATGGGACCAGCTTTGTTCGACGTTGAGTTTTAGGTGCTCGACATAGTAGACTCAAATAATATTTTGTTGGGCCGACCATGGATCCATGCCGCTGGAGCCGTGCCTTCCACACTACATCAAGCGGTAAAGTTCGAATGTAATCGTCAAGAGATGATCATTCATGGAGATGGGAGTAACCCTATTTACACTAGTCAAACCATCCCGGATATTGGACATAGAAGAAGGCTAGGAGGGAAACCTATCATCACATGGAGCGGGTCAATACTATCGAGAAGGATAAATGGTGTAGTAGTAAAATAGAAAGCATATTGGCATGGTCTGGATATGAACCCGGTAAAGGGTTGGGAAAGAACCTCCAAGGTATTAATCACTAAACCGATACGGCTGAAAAGTCATGGTAGCACCTTTGGGCTCAGATATCATTACACACGGAAAGAATACAATGATTGGTCACCTCGATGGTGCGGACCATATTACCCTCTCGAGCAACCGACGCTGCATTTAGAACAAGCTTTTCACTAAGCTGATACGATATTGGGGACTGCAGAAGATAAAGCATTAGCTAGGTTGAAGAATTTGTTCTTAGAGAATGATGACATGGACTGCAGTGCCACAATTGAGGAGGAGCAGGAGGAAGAAGGCCTCACTATTTAGACCGTAAAGAAGGGAGATATTCTCAAGTATTGGACCGCCACACCATCCCGACCCCGCCGAGTCCCTGGGTAGCTTCGTAGATTTTACTTCTATAGTCATTCTAGGCATTTAAGATTTCCAGTAATTTTGTTTTAATGTTTACTTGTTTCAAAATAAATGCTTGATTCGTCGAGTCGTACTTGTCTGGATGATTTTTCGGTTTTAATCAAATGCATTTGCTCTTTGTTATTCATTACTATTTCTACACAATGTTATCATTACTTTTCCTGATGAACCAGTGACTATGACATGTAATGCGGCAATGCAACATGAGAATAATGATTCAGATGAAGAAGCTAAGATACCCGAGGAAATTCTCAGGGAGGTTGAAAACTTTGAGAATAAGCCTAAGTCCAATCTGGACGAGACCGAAGCAGTAAATTTGGGTAACACCGAGATCGTTAAAGAGACTGACATCAATATTTACTTGTCACCAACAGAGAAGGAAGAGTACATTAGTTTCCTAAAAGAGTATGAGGATATTTTGCATGGTCATATGATGTCAAGACCGGTTCGAGCACGTCCATAGTGGCTGACAAGTTGCCTACTAATCCAATGTGTCTGCCAGTAAAGTAGCAATTCAGAAAGTTCAAACCAGACATGAGCTTGGAAATCAAAGAGGAAGTTACTAAGCAAATTAAAGCCAAAGTTCTCAGGGTGGTTGAGTACCCAACTTGGTTAGCTAACATTGTTCTAGTTCCAAAGAAGGATAGGAAAGTCAGAGTGTGTGTTGACTATCGGGATTTAAACGCAGCAACTCCCAAGCACGAGTTTCCACTACCAAATATACACATTTTGTTCGACAACTACACCAAGCATGAACTCTAATCCTTTGTGGATTGCTTTGCGGGTTATCACCAGATCTGGATGGATGAAGAAGACACAGAGAAGACATCTTTTATTACACCTTGGGGTGTATACTATTACAATATGATGCCATTCGGTCTGAAGAATGCATGGGCTACTTACATGAGAGCCATGACAACCATTTTCAATAATATGATACATAAAGAAATAGAGGTGTGTATGGACGATGTCATTATCAAATACAAGAGGGCCACATATCACACAACATACTTAAGAAAGTTCTTTGACAGGCTAAGAAGGTACAAATTGAAACGTAACCCCGCAAAGTGTGCATTCAAGTTTCCCGTAGGAAAGTTACTGGATTCCCCATGAGTCATCAAGGGATTGAGCTAGATCCGTCTAAAGTCAAGGCTATTCAGGAGTTACCCCCACCTAAGAGAAAAAAAGACGTGATGAGCTTCCTAGAACGTCTCAGCTACATCAGTCGATTCGTAGCACAGTCCACAGTCATATGTGAACCCATCTTCAAGATGCTGAGGAAAGATGCCGAAACAAGCTGGACAGAGGACTATCATAAAGCTTTTGACAAGATTAAAGAATACCTGTCCACACGACTAGTTCTAGTCTTGCCAGAACCAGGACGACCTTTTCTACTTTATCTATCCATATTGGATGGAGCCTTCGGATGTGTTTTGGGACAACATGACGAGACATGGAGAAAAGAGCAAGCCATATATTACTTAAGTAAGAAGTTCACACCTTACGAAGCACGGTACTCTTTACTGGAATGCACCAGTTGTGCTTTGACTAGGACATATCAGAAATTGAGGCACTACTTCTGTGCCTACACTACATACCTTATATCCCGGATGGACCCTCTAAAGTACACATTCCAGAAACCCATGCCGACTATAAAGTTGGCCAAATGATAGATACCATTAAGTGAATTTGATATTGTCTATGTAACTTAAAATGCAGTCAAAGGTCAAGCTTTGGCAGATCAGCTTGCTGAAAATTTAGTGGGTGGAGCATACGAACCTTTGAAAACATATTTTCCTGATAAAGAAGTGTCGTTCGTAGGGGAAGACATTACCGAAGCGTACGAAGGTTGGAGGATGTTCCTTGATTGAGATGCAAATTTCAAAGGAGTGGGAATTGGAGGAGTTTTGGTATCAGAACGGGTCAACATCATCTGGTATCTGCTAAACTCAGATTTCCTTGCACTAACAACATGGTAGAATATGAAGCCTGCATACTAGGACTCAACATGGCAGTCAACATGAACATTTAGGAGCTGTTGGTAATCAGTGATTAAAATTTGCTTGCCTACTAGGTACAAGGAGAGTGGGACACCAAGAATTCCAATATATTGCCATATCTGCACCATGTGGAGGAATTGAGAAAGAAGTTTACGAAGATAGAATTCTAACATGTGCCTAGAATTCAGAATGAGTTTGCCGACGCATTGGCCACCTTGTCATCTATGATACAACATACAGATAAGAATTATATCGATCCCATTCTAGTGAAGATCCATAATTAGCCAGCATATTGTGCTCTTGTTGAAGAAGAAATGGATGGAAACTTGGTTCCATGACATCAAGGAGTATTTATCGAAGGGAGAATATCCAGAGCATGCAAATCACCCTCAGAAATGCACACTCTGGAGATTTTCCAATCACTTTTTCCACATTGGAGGAAACTTGTACAGAAGAACTCCTGATTTAAGTTTACTAAGATGTGTCGATGAAAAGAAAGCTTCTAAGCTACTTGATAATGTACATGCCGGGACCTATGGACCGCATATGAATAGTTTCATCTTGGCTAAGAAAATACTTAGGGCTAATTACTTTTGGATGACCATGGAGATAGATTGAATCCAGCATGTCCGCAAGTGCTTTCAATGCCAGGTGCATGCGGATATCATAAATTACGACCAAACGAGCTCAATGCAACAAGCTCACCTTGGCCATTCGCTGCTTGGGGAATGGATGTTATTGGTCTGACTTAGCCCACCGCTTCTAATGGACACAGATTTATTTTGGTAGCCATTTATTACTTCAATAAATAGGTAGAATCTGCATCTTACAAATCTATAACCAAGAAAGTCGTTGCAGATTTTTTAAAGGATCGTATTGTTTGCCGATTCGGAGTTCCCGAGTCCATAATTACTGATAATTCCGCCAATCTCAACAGTGATTTGATGAAGGCCATGTGTGAAATTTTCAAAATCAAGCACAAGAATTCCACAACCTATAGACATCAGATGAATGGAGCCGTATAAGCCGCCAATAAAAACATCAAGAAAATACTAAGGAAGATGGTAGAGAACTACACAAAATGGAACGAGAAGCTATCTTTTTCTTTATTGGGATACACCACTACGGTTCGAAAATTAACGAGGGAAGCTCCCTACAGGTTGGTTTATAGTACCGAGTCTTTCATCCTAGCCGAGGTAGATATTCCTTCTTTAAAAATTACATAGGAAGTTTAACTTAGCGATGTAGAGAGGATAAGGAGTCGCTATGAACAATTGACCCTTATTGATGGAAAGAGGATGAACGCAGTGCGTCACTGTGGACTTTATCAGAATAGAATACCCAGATCTTTCAACAAAAGGGTCAAACCAAGACAGTTCGCCCTAGGGCAGCTGGTATAGAAGAAGATCTTCCCACATCAAGATAAAGCCAAAAAGAAATTCTCTCCCAACTGGCAAGGTCCTTAGATGGTTCACAGGGTGCTGATGGAGGAGCACTCATACTTGCAGAAATGGACGAAGAAATATGGCCAAAACCAATCAATTCAGATGTAGTCAAGAGATACTATGCTTAGATTATTTATATTTCCTCGTCTGATGTAATTGAACTACGCTTAACCTGATTCCCATTTAAGAGGGGATATGTAGGCAGCCTTATCGGTTCAATATTATCATAATAAAATTTCCATTTCCCCCAAGATTAGAAACTGGGGCAGAATTATGAGGAGGACCCTCAAAATTTCGGAGCAAGTCCAGCCAACGCCAACATATGTCAGATGGTGAGAAATTGGTTAAAAAAACTAGGGCAGAATTTTGAGAAGTCTTCTCAAAACTCCAAAGAAGGTTCAGCAAGGCCTATTATCTACCAATACTCAAAAGATCATCTACCAAACTAGGGCAGAATTTTGAGGAGGACTCTCAAAATTCCAATATAAGAAACTGCAACGCCTTTGAGCTGTGTTACAGTGACTAGTTCATCTAAAATTACTTATGTATCAATATATTTCTAAAATAACTCTATTTGTTTTATCAATAATTGCATATTTTTCGAAAACTCTATTTCCATAACAGTAAGTTGTTATCTAGGGGAACTCGAAAAGGCTTTCAGAATGGAGCAAAGCAAGGCCAGCAGACGAAGGCACGGACCAACCACCCCTCACAAAACATACAAATTTTCTTTCAATGCAGGCAAATATGACGTAGTGATAGCATCCACAAATATATACATGTAAAAAATTCGCTATCAATCAGGACATCAGACACCGAATATATCTCCAGCTAAGACATATACTACTCTTATTTGTTATTTGCTCTCCGTATGAGGCTAATCCTTGCATCCACACTTGCATGAGGATAATCTTTGCCTCCACACCTGCATGAGGCTAATCTTTGCCTCCATATCAGCATGAGGCTAATCCTTGACTCCATACTTGCATGAGGCTAATCCTTGCCTCCATATCTGCATGAGGATATCCTCCATACTTTCATGAGGCTAATCCTTGCCTCCCCATCTGCATGACACTAATCCTTGTCTCCCTATATCTGCATGAGGCTAATCCCTGCCTTCCTATTTGTATGGGGCTAATACTTGCCTCCACACTTGCATGAGGCTAATCCTTTCCTCTATATCTGCAAGAGGCTAATCCTTGACTTCCCATTTGAATGAGGCAAATCCTTGCCTCCATATTTGCATGAGGCTAATCCTTGCCTCCCTATCTACATGAGGCTAATCCTTGCCTCCCAATTTGCATGAGGCTAACCCTTGCCTCCCTATCTACATGAGGCTAATCCATGCCTCTGTATTTGCACTAGTCTAATCCCAGCCTCTATATTTACACGAGGCTAATCCCTGCCTCCATATCTTTGTGAGGCTAATCCCCGCCTCCATTTTTGTATGAGGCTAATCCCTGCCTCCATACTTGCATGAGGCTAATCCCTGTCTCCAAATTTACACTAGGATAATCCCTGCCTTCACACTTGTATGGGGCTAATCCCTTCCTCCATATATGCACAAGGCTAATCCCTACCTTCATGTCTTCATGAGGATAATCTCTGCCTCCACATTCACATGAGACTAAGACCTGTCCCTCTTTGCGTAAATATTGCTCTATTTTAGTGCTATCTATTTTCTTTTCAATGGGGCTAAGCTTTGTCCTTCATTTCACAAGACAAAGGCTTGTCTTGGTAGCATCATATTATTGCATCTCATGGGCTGAAATATAACCAACCTATCCAAAGGAATCATAGTCTAAAAGGCTCATCCTCATAGATGGAAGACATCATGCCATGACCTGAGGATCCCTCAAATTTGTGTATCATTATTCAAAGGCGTCATGGTTCGGGGGCACCATTTTTCATGGCTCGAGAACATCATTTTATGGCCTCAAATCCCTAACTAAACAATTCATGGCCCAGGACATCATTGTCCAAACCGTCCAAAGACAACCTTCATGGTCCAAAAGGGAATCTGCATCATGTTTAAATTTTCACAAAAATACATGTTCGTAGCATCTTTTATCTGCAGGTAACCAATAAGCATCCACTATCCTAGCAGAGCGACCTCGCTCCAGTTCTTTCAACTGTCTTAAACCTTAACCGCTCACCATGGTCGCTTTTTCATCCTGTGTCCGTTCTTGCAATGACTTCATCGGTATATTTCGCCGATAAATCTAGAACTTCACATGGCCTGATTCCTGTAAAACCATTGATATGTAGGCAACTCAAAGACCGAAGTCCGACCTCTGTCTTTCAAAACATCCCGCCTGGTCAAAATTGGCCATCATTTCTTTACGTGAAAACTCTTTCATACTTCCCAGGTAAAGAGGGGCAGTTGTTGATACCTAATTTTTCCCTAATATTTTCAAAACTATGACTGGGCATCAATTAGTATTTTTCATACAATTTCTGTATTTTTAAAAATATTTTAACTAATTTCTCCCAGCATTTATTTTATAAAACAATCACTGATTGCATCACAAATAGTTTTTTTAAATAGTTTTGAGATTTAATATTATCATTTACATTTGTTTTAAGTTTCAATTATTGAACAAACAGCCACATTTGCATTTTTAGGACGCAATTGCAATTACATTACAATTATAGCCTATGCATGCATTATCATATTATTTTAGTAGAAAGTAGCCTTATATATTTTTAAAACATTAAGTAATTAGTTTAATATATTTTCGTGCATGAAAATTAATTTTTTTAATTTTATTAACTATTTTGTAAAATTGTTTTAGCAATTAATTCTGTATTTAACAAATAGCACATTTCATTTAAAACTAAGCCTATCAACTAGCCCAATTATATCCCTTTGAACTAGTCCAGAAACCCTAGGCACAATACCCATCTGGCCCAACCCAATACCGGCCGAATCCTGGCTGTTGATCGTTTTGATCAACAGTCCAGGTTTCACCCATACTAAACTAAACCAAAAGACCCCCCAAACCCTATCATTTCTATACTACCCGCTTCCCTGAAACCCCTATCTGCTCTCAAAAGCTCTCAACCTAACCCTAATCTCCTAACACCGTCACACGTCTATGGCCATCTCCAATGATCTCTCCCCACCTCGCAGGCCTCCAATGGCCTCCCTCACATCATTCTTGCCATCTTCAGGGCCTTCAAGGGACCAGGTCTAGTGACTTGCATCTATGGTTCCTCTCTCGCCTGTTTCTAGCCATTCCAGTGTAATTCAGAGTAAGATCATCCTATATTAGCAACAATCTATGGTTTTCTAAGCAGGTTTATTCACCTATGTATGCTTCTCTTTGAAACCCTAATTTCTTTTCTAAACCTCTTAGATCTGTACAGATCTAAGATGATTTGGGTTGGTTTTATGTGAGTTTTACAATAGCCTTAAGATTTTTTACAAGAATCGTATGATTTTCAAGTGATTTTCATCTTTTGCTAAAACTAGGATTTCCAGAATTTCTTTTTGAAAAATTGTTAGGTGATTTTTGTGTTTAATTTTCTATTTCTTATACATTTTTGACTGATTTTATGAGTCATCTACAACCTAGTCCGTTTATACTTCAAACCCTAATTTGTGGGGTTCTTCGTTTGGTTTCTGGATATTGGTACATCTGATTGTGTTCTTGCTTTGGGTTCCTGTGATTTTCTCGTCCTAATATGCTTCTTCTAAATTTTTTAGTTCAACCCGTTCACTGATTATATATTCTTGTGTTCATACTGACCATTCATGTCACTACTTGTATATCTCTCCTTGAATCAGTGTGGTTTAAATTTGTATTTTGTTAAAGCTATGTGAAATCCTGACTATTCATGTTCTACCTTATTTTATATGCTATACATGTTGATTCTTTCATGTCTTTCTCTTTGATTGAACCCTTGATTATTCTAAATTCCTTATTTCCTGGTTTAATTTGAACACTTCCCATTAAAGTCTTAATTCTTACTGTCGACGCCCCCTTTTCTCGCGTAATTGGGTTTGCGACATTTAGGAAAGACAACTCTATTCCCGTCTGGGAATTGTTTTTTTTTTGGATTTGGATTTGGAGAGTCGCCATCTAATGATTATAGTGCATTAGGAAACTTTTTAGAAGGATTAAAGATGAAAACCAGCGTTTGGGTAAGGGCCCGAAATTATCTCGAGGGAAAGGTGTTAGGCACCCCTCAAGATTCACTAGTGTAGTTCCCGGCCATGCTACAATTGTGACTTTAAATGCAAAACACGAATAAACAAGCAAGTATTCAAACAAGAAGCATAAAAGGGGTTAAAAGAAGTACCGAAATTTAGAAAGGAAACAATTTTGTGATTAAAGAGATACGCAAGTAAAGGGAAGGGGTCAAACAATTGGTGCAAGCAACTTGAAAGACGTATAAGAAACAGAAGTTGAAATAGCATTTAAAAATCTGAAGATTATTAAATTAATAAAGAGGGAGGGGGTCCTAGGTTTATACATTACATGGATCATTCGCACAACACCGGTACCCAATTGTACGCATAGTGTTATCGTGTAATCATCATCTCCATGTCTACCCTTCCCACCCCGTTAAGGTATTAAAGCGCGGAATGGTATTGCTTACTTATTGCATGCTACTACCCGTCCCCATCCTATCAGTCCCGGAGGAAAATGGACAACTAATCCTAAAGGGAAGGGGGCTTAGGGCTTTTAGAGGTTTTAAAGGATAAAATGCTAAGGCGTCAACCAAAACAAATAGTTGTAGACAGAAATGGGATACAGACAGGAAAGCAAGGCTCAAATATGCCTCCATAAATCATCAAAAGCACAGAGTTTAACATGTCTTTCACGCACTGATTTTGGTCTTATTTAAATAAAGCGACAAGTGGACTCGTTCAACGCATATTTTTAGGCGAAAAGTCTACATTAGGCATACTCGAATGCAGTTGTTTGAAAACTGATCTGATTGACTTAAGTGTTAATTAGAATTAGGTGTGACATATACTGATTTTATAAATAGATGCATAAACTAACAGGGGTTACTGATTTTAGCGGGGCAATACAAGTTTAACAGCTAGTATTATCTCTATTTAGATTCAAAACTTCCTATAGGCTTGCTTTCTATATGAATAATGATTTGGACACCCTTTATACATTAACAACATCCTAGAAGCATGGCTTTTACATGCAATTTTTATTATTATTTATCTACAAATAGTTTGCCTAATGTCGTTTGCAGAATGCAGCCGTTTGGTAGACCATGTTTTATATGAAATTGCGGAACAATTAGGAACTAACCTATATGCAGGACATCTATGCGTGTTTGCAGGAATTAAAGATTAAACCTATGAGCATGATTTCTAGACGTGAGTTTTGCAGAAATTAAAGTTTAAAAATCAATAGGCATGATTTTTTGGAGGATATGCTTAAATGAAAGATGAAAACCTATAGGCATGATTTCTAGGCGGATATGCATAAATGAAAGTTGAAAACCTATAGGCATGATTTCTAGGTGTGTTTGCAGAAATAAAAAAAAATTTAAACCTATAAGCAGGATCTCTAGGTGCGTTTGCAGAAATAAAAGAAAATTTAAACCTATAGGCAGGATCTCTACCCTTGGTGCAGAAAGTAAATCCCATCCCCCCCCCCTTTTACTAAGTTTCCCAGAGTTTATACAAATTATTACAGCCAAAAAGAAATAAACTGGAATTAAAAATACATCAGAAAACCTCAGCTAAATCCAAGAAGGCTAATCCAGACTTAATGCCTAATAATATGAGATTGAGCCACTTCCGAGATCCAAATTTCCAAGCCTTCTCTCATCTAGGGTGTTTCAGAGATCCAAGGGATTTCAGGAATCCCAGGCAGTGCATACACCCAAGATATTTATAGAAATTGAGTTGTGCAGTGGAAGGGCCAGCCCTTATATGTCCAAGTTCAGAGGGTGATCCAGGGTCCCAAGGCAAGGCTCACATAAGAGGGACATACCTTAAGTTCTAAGAATGAGGTGTAAGTGCAAAAGAAGGGATAAGGGCTACCCAGGCAGGCTTGTGGTCATTCCCAGCCACAATATAGACTGGCACACCCCTGACCAAACCTATTATCATGCTTTTAGGGAGTAAAGACCTACTAGAGGTCAAGCCATGGCCTGAACAATAATAAGAAGTACTGGCAGGCCAATGAGGGAATGGGGATGGGAAATTGACAAGCTTAGGACCCCAAAGGGTGATTTCAGGCATTTCCCTATTTCGTAACCATAACTTAAAGCATACAAAGAGGATATGAGGTTTTGGGATTAATAAAGTATCAAATACATGACAAACAACTGACAGGATGCACCTGTAAATTAAACATTGAATTACAAGGGAAGGGAAACATGTTACAGCATGCTAGAAACAAATATTATCCAAGGAAGACATGAACAGAAGTAGGCAGTAATGAAATACATTGTTGTTGGGACATATAAATTAACCGGGTCATACCAGTAGGAAGTAAAAAGTGCAAAAGAAAGTAGAGTAAACAAAGTCCACAACATCACAAGTAGCAGAAAGAGGGAGAGAGTTTTAAGTGAGAATGATTTTTTGAACTCAGATTGCTTTCTGTGTTCGTGTGTTCAAAGAAAAGGGAGGAGAGTATTTATAGCTTTGAAAACGTGTAGAGAAATAAGGTAACAAGTACAAATCTATCACAAATATGGCATGGTCACAAATCAGAATCAAATTAGTATAAGACTCCCCTTTAATCAGGGGATTCTTATTCAAACGGATACTAACAGGATTTAAATCAGGAAAGGGAGAATATGCCTTGTATGTAGAATGGCTGTTGCCATAAAAGAAATAGTAAGGTAATACAATGGGCAATTAAGTCTAAGTACAGGGTTTGAAATTATTTTTTGGAAAGATTCAGGGAGGCCAGTCAAAGGAAAAGAATCAATTACCCCTTAACAAGTGAGTAAAAGGAGAATTTCACAAAGGAGAAGTTTTTGAAAATTAATCACAAGTTTTGAGAATCGATCACAAAAGGAACTCAGTATATATAGACGAATGCACAAGTAATAGACACGTGAAGCCGAGTTATGGCAAAATAACAGCATATAGTAGTAACTAAAAGGAAGACATTCGAAGCATGATAGTCAAGTTTCAGTGTTTAACAATAAAGAAGAAGATCATAAACATGCAAAGAGTTGAGAGAAAACCATACGAGTTGCACAAACAATTTCAAAGAAATCTAATAGTCCCCAAAGAAGCTAGGGTTTTTTGAAAATCAATCAAGTTTAGAGGAGATAAGCAGATAAACAAATAAACAGATTCAGAATATCGGATAAAACCCAAAAAATTAGGGTTTTCACTATGCTAACTCGGGTATAGAGGAAGGTAAATCAAGCGAATACTAACAATCAGAAACTCAAACAAAATCCCATGATTAGGGTTTTCCACATGCTAACTCAGATAAAAAATAAGGTAAATCAAATGACCATTAACAAACAGACCAAGGAACTCAAACAAAATTACCAAGAAAATTAGGGTTTTCAACATGCTTAATTAGATAGAAGATAACACAAACAAAAATACAGTAAAACATGTCAAGAATAAGAGAAGAGATTCGAAATAACTTAACATGAAACCCTAGTTGAAGAATAAAGAGTTTCTGAAAGGAAAAATTAAAGAAACTTCTAGAAAAATGCATAGAAGGTTCGCACATACATAGATCCGGAGCAGATCTAAAAATAAATTTATGGAACCTGAGAGATTAGGGTTTCGATGACAAACCCAGGTGATGAGAAAGACTTTGGAAACCATCGATCTGAGAAGGAAAGTCGAAGATCGAACTCGAATAGCCTTGACTGGCTGGACAAAGGTTGAAGACGACCGGAGAACAGTCATCGAACAAAGTCTTGGTCAGAACCCTTCAAGATCTGGCAATAGGACCTTTAGAAACTAGCACGCAGAAGCCATGAGAGGCTACTATAGGCCTCCGATGAGCCTGAGAAGCCATAGATTAGTGTTTCAATGAGAGGCGGCGGATAGGGTTTGAGGTGAGTTGAGAGAGAGTTGAGATAAGAAGGGATTCAGAGGCGGCGGTCGAGAGAAATGAGGTATGGTTTTGGGGTCATTTGAATTAAAAAAGGAAAGGGAAGAGGGTAGCCGTTGATCTAAAGGATCAACGACAGGGTTTGAACGGGTTAAATGGGGAACGATTTTGGGTATGATAGGAAAGGGTATGGGTCGGGTAGGCGTATTAATTGGGCTGGGTAATTGGATTTCAAATTGGGGCTGAAATAGTGTGCCAAATTGGGTAAAATTGAAGTGCAACAAGGCCAAATCGTAAATAGCCAATTTTCCCCTTTTAATTTTATAAAAATAGTAATACTGATTTTAAAACAAATTAAACATAATGGGTCAATAATTATTATATAAATATTAATTAAAAAATGCTGGGATTAATCTTATAAACGTAAAACGTCATAAATTACAAGATAGGCTATAATTGCAACTATATGAAATTTAGCTTTTAAAATACCAAACAAATTTGTAAAAAATATGTGAAAATTACTTTAATTATATTTAGGTGTAAATGTGAAAATAAAATAAATTATTCACCAAAATGATAATTTTGGGAATAATTATATGATTTTGTTGTGTAAAAATGGGCGATAAATTGGTTTTAAAAATCATTAAAAATACCAAAACTCTTGGGTGTGCTTATATATGCACCAATATTCTATTTTGGAAATATTTGGATATAAAAATACTTAGGGAAAAATTGGGCATCAACACCTGCTTTACCCGAGAAGGATGAAAGAGTTGTCGGGTAAAGATATGATGGCCAATTTTGACCGGATGCGGCGATTTGAAAAGAACTTGACCGAGCTCCGGTTTCTGAGCTGCCTATATATCCCTAGTTTTACAGGAATCGGGCCGTATGCAGTTCAGGAAACATTGACGGAACATGCCGATGGTGATTCGAAAGAGATGGCCACGATGTTTATGGGGCAAGAGGTATGTGAAACTTGATCGGCGGCGAGAACCGGAGAGGGATCGCTCTTGCTGAGACGGTCGTTTCTAGCCTATGTACCTGCAAGTGAGCAATATAGGCGTATATTGTGCATAAACTTAAACATGATACAAGTTCCCGTTAGACCATGAATGCTGTCCTTGGACGGTTAGGATGACGTCCTCGGACCATGATGTCCTGGGCCATGAAGCGAAAAATTAAAGGATTCGTAGGCTATGAAATGTGTTCTCGGACTATGATAATGGTGCCTCCAAACCATGATGCCTTTGAATAATGACGTGCAGGATATAAAGTGGGGTCCTCGGGCCATGGCATGGTGTTCTCGGGATATGTGGAATGATGCCTCCGAACAATGACGCCCTGCGGACAGTTTGGCGATATTTCAGCCCATGAGATGCAAGATTTGGCGGTATTTGAGCCGATGCAAAAGCGTAAATGGCGATATTTCAGCCGACAGAAATTTAAATAAAACAAGCGATGTTTCGGCCGATGCAAAAAATGTAAATGGCAATATTTCAGCCGATAGAAATTTAAATAAAACAGGCGATGTTTCAGCCGATGCAAAAATATATAAGGCGATATTTCTGCCAACAAAAATTTAAATAAAACAGGCGATGTTTCAGCCGGTGCAAAAATGTAAATGGCGATATTTCATCTGACAGAAATTTAAATAAAACAGGCGATGTTTTCGCCGATGTAAAAAGTAAAATGGCGATATTTCAGCCGACAGAAATTTAAATAAAACAGGCGATGTTTCAGCCGATTGCAAGATGTGAGGTGGCGATATTTCAGCCATGCGAGATAAATGAAGTGGCTGTATTTTAGCCATGCAGGTGGAGGTAGAGCTTAACCTCAGAAGGCAGAAAGGTAGCCTTATGCAATGCAGGAAATGCAGATGGAGACAACGCTTAGTCTCGGAAGGCAGAAAGGTAGCCTTATGCAATGCAGGAAATGTAGATGGAGACAACACTTAGTCTCGGAAGGTATAAAGGTAGCCTTATGCAATGCAGGAAATGCAGGTGGAGACAACGCTTAGTCTCGGAAAGTAGAAAGGTAGCCTCATGCAATGCAGAAAATGCAGGTGGAGACAACGCTTAGTCTCGGAAGGCAGAAAGGTAACCTTATGCAATGCAGGAAATGCAGATGGAGACAACGCTTAGTCTCGGAAGGCAGAAAGGTAGCCTTATGCAATGCAGGAAATGCAGATGGAGACAACGCTTAGTCTCGGAAGGCAGAAAGGTAGCCTTATGCAATGCAGGAAATGCCGATGGAGACAACGCTTAGTCTCAGAAGGCAGAAAGGTAGCCCTATGCAATGCAGGAAATACAGAAGGAGACAACACTTAGTCTCGGAAGGCAGAAAGGTAGCCTTATGCAATGCAGATAATGCAGACGGTAAGTAAAAAAATTCTTAGCTGATAGCTGGTAGCTGATTGTGATATTGCGGCTACTGAGGATATTGCGTGTGGATAGCAAATGCGAATATGTGTGACGATTCAATGAGATTGCGTAATATATTTGGTAATTTTGTGATTTGGGTGCCTGCATCCAAAGAAAACTGTGAGTTTTGTAAGAGGGGGGAAAGGTTAGTTCGTTTTCCCTTGAATCCTGGCATTGCATATCATCGGGTTAGCATTGCTAAATAGTGGATGTTCGGACAATGATTATGCATGATTTTTTAAACATATCATAAGTAAAAAAATAGTTTTCTTTTAGCTGAACCAACGACTGTGACGCGGTTCGGGACATCACAACCTCTCCTGCTCCAGAATTTTCAGGGTTCTTCTCAAAATTCTGCCCCAGTTGGGCTGGCACTTCTGACGGCTGCGCTGAATGACTGAAGAATCATCTTCTGAATTTTGAGGGTCCTCAAAATTCTGCCCCAGTTTACTGAGGTGACATCCTTGGCGATGAGTGGCTGAAGACTGACTTCGGAATTTTGAGGGTCCTCNTAAATTGTGACCGAACCCATAGGGCGGCCTACGTATCCCCTCTTAAACGAGAATCAAGTCAGGCATAGTTCAAATTAAATCATAAAGGAAATCATAAGTGGTTACACATAGTATCGTTTCACTGCATCTGAGTTGATCGGCTTTGGGCAAACTTCTCCGTCCATTTCTGCGAGGATAAGGGCTCCTCCAGTTAGAAATCGGTGAACCATGTACGGACCTTGCCAGTTGGGAGAGAATTTCCCTTTGGCTTCATCTTGATGTGGGAATATCTTCTTCAACACCAGCTGCCCCGGTGTAAACTTCCTTGGCTTAACTCTTTTGTTGAAGGCTCTGGACATTCTATTCTGGTATAACTGACCATGGCAAACTGCATTCATCCTTTGCCCATCTATAAGGGCTAACTGCTCGTAGCAACCTTTTACCCATTCTGCGTCATCTAGCTCTACTTCTTGTATGATCCTCAATGAAGGAATTTCTGCCTTGGCGGGGATGACCGCTTCTGTACCATAAACCAGCATATAGGGAGTTGCTCCAGTCGATGTGCGGTCTGTGGTGTGGTATCCCAACAAGGCGAATGATAACTTCTTATGCCATTTTTTGTGACTTTCAACCATCTTCCTTAGTATATTCTTGATATTCTTGTTGGCTGCCTCTACAACTCCATTAATCTGAGGCCTGTAGGCTGTAGAGTTCTTGTGTTTGGTCTTGAATGCCTCACACATTGCTTTCATCAAGTCACTATTGAGATTGGAACCATTATCGGTAATGATTGATTTCGGAATTTTGAATCGGCAAATAATACGGTCACGGATGAAATCTGTCACAACTTTCTTAGTCACTGCTTTGTATGATTCTTCCTCAACCCATTTGGTAAAATAATCAGTTGCCACCAGGATAAACCTGTGCCTGTTTGATGCGGCAGGCTTGATAGGTCCAATGACGTCCATCCCCCAGGCGGTGAATGGCTACGGTGAGCTTGTTGCAATAAGCTTGTTTGGAGGCACCTTTATCATATCTACATGTATCTGACAGCAATGGCACTTGCAAACATACTGGATACAGTCTGTTTCCATAGTCATCCAGAAATAGCCAGCTCGGAGTATCTTCTTTGCTAAGACAAAACCATTCATGTGCGGCCCGCAAGTCCCTGCGTGCACTTCGTCCAATAGTCTGGATGCTTTTTTCGCTTCGACACACCTTAGTAAACCTAAACCGGGAGTCCTCCTATACAGGATTCCCCCACTATGAAAGAAGTTGTTTGATAATCTCCGAAGTGTGTGCTTCTGAGTAGCGTTGGCAAGTTCTGGATATTCTCATGTTGTCAAGTATTCTTTGATGTCGTGGAACTATGGTTTTCCGTCCGCTTCTTCCTCAATGTGAGCACAATAAGCTGGCTTATCATAAAACTTTACTGGAATGGGATCAATGAAATTCGTGTCTGGATGTTGGATCATAGATGACAGAGTAGCCAATGCGTCAGCGAACTCGTTCTGGACCCTAGGGACATGCTGAAATTCCGTCTTTTTGAATATTTTCCTTAGCTCCTGTATGTGATGCAAGTAGGGGAGTATCTTAGAGTTCTTGGTTGCCCACTCTTCTCAAACTTGATGTATTAGCAAGTCTGAATCCCCGATCACTAGCAACTCCTGAATGTTCATGTCAATGGCCATCTTGAGCCCTAGGATGCAAGCTTCGTATTCAGCCATATTATTTGTGTAGGGGAATCTGAGCTTGGAGGATACCGGGTAATGCTGGCTAGTTTCTGATACTAGGGCTGCTCCTATGCCAATTCTTTTGAAATTTGCGGCTCTGTCGAAAAACAACCTCCAACCATCATAGGATTCTGCAATATCTTCTCCTACGAAGGACACTTTTTCATCAGGAAAATATGTTTTCAGGGGTTCATATTCTCCACCAATAGGATTTTGGGCAAGGTGATATGCTATGGCTTCACCCTTGATTGCTTTTCGAGTCACGTAAACAATGTCGAATTCAATCTGCAAGATTTGCCACTTGGCAAGCTTGCCACTGAGCATGGTCTTCTAGAAGATATACTTCAGCGGGTCCATCCTGGATATGAGATAAATAGTCTAGGCACAGAAATAATGCCTCAATTTCTGAGCTACCTAAGTCAGAGCACAACATGTGCGCTCCAATAAAGAATACCGGGACTCGTACGGGGTGAACTTCTTACTGAGATAGTAGATGGCTTGCTCCTTCCTCTCTGTTTCATCATGTTGTCCCAAAACACAATCGAATTCTCCATCCAAAACTGCGAGATAAAGTAGTAGAGGCCTCCCTGGCTCGGGCGGAACCAGGACTGGTGGCGTTGACAGGTATTCCTTGATTCTGTCAAAGGCTTTCTGACAATCGTCAGTCCATTTAGTAGCAGCGTCTTTCTTCAGCATTTTAAAGATGGGTTCACAAATGACTGTGGACTGAGCTATGAATCGACTGATATAGTTGAGCCTTCCCAAGAAACTCATTACGTCCTTCTTTTTCTTTGGCAGTGGCAATTCTTGAATGGCTTTGACTTTTGATGGGTCCAATTCTATTCCTCGACGACTCACGATAAAACCCAGTAGTTTTCCAGCAGGAACCCCGAATGCACACTTGGCGGGATTCAGTTTCAGATTGTATCTTCTCAGTCTGTTGAAGAACTTTCTCAAATATCCCATATGATCAGTGGCTTTCTTGGATTTGACGATGATGTCGTCCACATATACCTCGATCTCCTTGTGTATCATGTCGTGGAAGATAGTAGTCATGGCTCTCATGTAGGTGGCGCCAGTATTCTTTAACCCGAACGACATTATTTTGTAACAATACATTCCCACGGCGTGATGAAGGCCGTTTTCTCTGTATCTACCTCATCCATCCATACTGATGATACCCAGCGAAACAATCAACGAAAGACTGCAACTCATGCTTGGCGCAGTTGTCGATAAGAATGTGTATGTTTGGAAAGGGGAAGTCGTCCTTGGGGCTGGCCCGGTTAAGATCCCAGTAGTCGACAAAGATTCTAACCTTCCTATCCTTCTTTGGTACTGGCACGATGTTGGCTAACCACGTTGGATATTCCACTACCTTGAGAAACTTATCTTTGACTTACTTAGTAACCTCTTCTTTGATTTTAAAACTTATGTCGGGCTTGAATTTCCTGAGCTTCCGCTTCACCGGCGGACAGGTTGGATCTGTTGGTAGTTTGTGAGCTACAATGGATGTACTGAGACCAGTCATATCATCATACGACCAGGCGAATATGTCTTCATATTCCTTTAAAAATTCCGTATATTCTTCCTTTTCTGATGGCGACAAGTGAACACTGATGCGAGTTTCTTTGACATTTTCCGTATCTCCCAAATTAATGACCTCAGTTTCTTCCAGGTTGGACTTAGGTCTATTCTCAAAATTCTTAATTTCTCTGACTACCTCTTCAGGTATCTTATATTCGTCCGAGTCTATGTCCTTTTGTTGTGTTGTTTCGTTGTAAGTCACAATCGTTGGTTCATCATCAAGATAAGTAATAGTAATCTTGTATGAAATAGAGTAAATGGTAGAGAAAATAATAAGCATGATATATATGATAAGTTGAAATGCTTTGATTAAATTCATAATTATTTGAAACATCATAGCTCTTTTCGAAATTAAAGACAATGTGGAAAGAAAATCAACTAGTAAAGTAAGCTAAAAATGAGATGCATGGTGCTTTTGTTTAGCCTTGCTACCCCGAAGTCTTCTGGGCCCTGACGGTCCTAATTGACCAATTGCTGAGGCGGTCTCCTCTGTTCACAGCTTGTATGGAAGGGCCTTCCTCCCCTTCCTCCTCGAAAAGAACACAGCAGTCCATATCAACATCCTCTAGAAACAGATTCTTCATGGCTGCCAACGCTTTGTCTTCCTCTGACCCATATATAACATCTGCCGGTTTGAAGGTTTGCTCCAGGATGGTTATTGGAAGCTCTGATGGATAGTAGGGACCGCGCCATGGTGGCGACCAGCTCTGGAATTCTTCCCAAGTATAACCGTACCCTAAGCCAAATGTAGTACCATGATTCTTTAGTTTGATGGGCTTAGTGATCCCCTGAACATTTTTACCGAGTCCCTTTCCAGGGTCGTACCCACACTAATTCAGGATACTTTCGATCTTGTTGTACCTACCACTTATCCTTAGCTACAGCGTTGATCCTTTCAATATGGTGGTATGTTTCTCTACCTATTCTCCTTATGCCTCCAATCATTGGGATGGTCTGGTGACTATATATGGGGTTACTACCATCGCCATGAATGATCACCTCTTGGTGATTCCATTCAAACTTCACTGCCTGATGTAGGGTCGATGCTACGGCTCCCGCAGCGTGGATCCAGGGCCGTCCTAACAGTAGGTTGTACGATGACGGGACATTTATCACTTGGAAGTCGACGTCGAACCATGTTGGCTGCATTTGCAAGCACATGCTAATTTCTCCGATGGTGGATCTCTGGGACCCATCGAAGGCCTTGACATTGATAGCCCCATCTTTGATCTCGTGCAGGCTTTTTCCCAATGTTCAAAGAGTTATCAGCGGACAGATGTTGAGGCTCGATCCTCCATCGATCAGGACTCTAGTGATGAAATGATCGTCGCATTGCACGGTGATGTGCAGTGCCTTGTTGTGGCTCAATCGTTCTGGCGGCAACTCATATTCGTGGAAGGTTATTTTATGGCTCTCCAGCACTTGTCCTACCATATTCGCCATTTCACCCCCGGTTATATTGCTGGGCACATAAGCTTGGCTCAGTATCTTCATTTGGGAATTCTTGTGAGTGTCTGAACTATGCAGAAGAGCCAGGATAGATATCTGTGTTGGTGTTTTGTTCAACTATTCAGCGACCGAGTACTCCTTAGCCTGTATTTTCCTCCAAAGATCGTCGAGCCCAGTTTCAATAGGTCGTCCTGGGGCTTGCTTACTGGACTTGGCTAGGTGCTCTGGTGTATAAACCCTCCATGTTCTGGTCATTCCTTGCGAGACAATTGTTTCTCCTGTCTTGGTCTTTCCTTTCATCCTAGCTTCAGCAGTGTAATTCCATAGTATGGTATTTGAGTGGAATGGTGTTATGTCTAGCATTACCACCAGAATAGGCACCCTTGGTGGTAACACAACAACTTTAAAAGGTGTAGGTGTCTTTGGAACTCCAAATTCAACCTCGATTGGCCCGGGCGCCTTTGCAGAAGGAGGCGCTTCAAATTCATAAGGTATAAACATATTTACTTCACCATCCTTGGAGGGATGATTCCGCACGACAATTGGGTTAAGTGCAACCACCGGTTTCTTTGGTTCACCTCCTTCAGCAATCAAACCTATCGACCCTTTGGGGTCTCAATCATCTTCAATCTCGATCATGTGGATGTCTCCCCCTTTATGATCTGGCAGAGGGTTGTTACGAACATTAGGATAAGGCTCCTTTGCTACTATGACCTTATTGTCAATCAGGATCTGAATCTTGTCCTTTACTGAACGGCATTCGTCAAGGGTGTGTCCCTTCATGAGGGAATGATACGCACAGGTCTTGTTGGGATTAACCTACTGAGAGGGATTTTCAGGAGCTTTGGTTGGGATAGGAGTGACATAACCATCAATTTTAAGTCTTTCATATAACTGGTCAACTGGTTCAGCGATGGCTGTGTATTGTCTGGGAGGCTTGCGGTCAAAATTTGGCCTGGGTCTTGGAAAATTTTGACGGGTGGGAGGTGATAGGTAGTGAGAGGGTTGAGCGTTATAAGCTTGGTAAACAGGTGCTGGTTGAGAGTATCTGGGCGAGGTGGGCTGATATGTGGGGAGGATTGGTAAACAGGAGGTGGATAGGAAGGTGCGGGTGCTTGGTAATTCGGGATGGGCTGATATGTAAGTGGAGGTGATGGGTAAGTGTGGTATTTTGGTGGTGATTTGGCTCCCTGTGCGACCATTACTACACTTACATCCTTCTTTTTGGACGTGCCACCAGTCTGTAAAGCCTTATTGGTGGCCTGTAATGCTTCAAGATTTGTAACCATACCATTCTTAGTGCCCTCTTCGATTCTTTCTCCAAGTTTGATGATATCGGAGAACTTTTGTCCCTCGATCAGCATCAACCTCTCGTAATATTGGGGATCCTAAGCCCGGACGAAGAATCTATTCATTTGCTCTTCTTATAGGGCCAGCCTGACCTTTGCAGCTTCTGACCTCCAACGAGTGGCATACTAGCGGAATGTTTTGGTGGGTTTCTTCTTCAAATTATGTATATAGAATACATCCGGTGCGTTTTCTGTATTGAATCGGAATTTGTCCATGAAATTTGATACCATGCTTACCCAACTCGTCCATTTCTTGGGGTCCTGGATGATGTACCAGGATAGTGCATCTCCTTTCAGGCTCCTCATAAAGAGCTTCATACGGATCTTCTCATCCCTTCCAACTCCAACCAACTTATCGCAATATGTCCTCAGGTGGACTCTGGGATCTCCTATTCCATCAAACATTTTGAACTTGGGATGTTTGTACCCCTCCGAAAGTTCAACATCTGGCTGTATGCATAGGTCTTCATAATTTAACCCTTCAATACCTTTGGTACCTTCCACGCCTTGAACTCGGCTAGTTAATTTCTTGAGTTCTGCCGCTAAGTTCCTGATAAGAGAGTCTTTGTCATCAGACTCAAGTGTATTTGAGATTGGTTAGGTGTAGTGGGATACAGTATACATAAAAATGGGAGTGTTGTGGAGATGGTCATTTGTGGCGTTCAGTGACTCGGGAATGAGTAGTGGAGTGTTGTTGGGAGTGTGGCATGTGTTGCAGTGTTAGGTATGAGTGGGTTGTATCTGTAGTTGTGGGGTGTTTTGTGGAGGTGCAGGATTCTGGGTGTTGACATCAAGAGCGGTGAGGGAAAATGATAGGTTCGCCAAATTCTGAACATGATCCAGCTCTTCCCGAAATTTCAATAGCTTTTGCTCCAGTTGAGTCGCAGTTTCCTTAGCAACCGGGGTACCCTGAGGCATCTCAATCTCCTTTCTGGCTCTTGGATCTCCCATTCTACCTTTGTTCTTGTTTCGGATAGGACTTGGAGGAGGAGGAGGTAGAGGGCCCCTGGATCTGGTGGAGTATGACAATGGTGCCAGAATGCACGAACTAACCTTTGGGGAGGGGAATAAAAATAAAAGTAAGAACAAAAAGGTAACAAGTTAGTAATGATTATGAGGAGAAAATGTTGCGATATTTAAACACATAGTGCAAGAATATAAATCGTAACCTAAATTGGGTGCCTCGTTGTGCCCGAGGTAGGCCTAGCGACAAATAGTTTTGGAGAACTTATAATGCTAAATGCCTCATTTTATTGATTAAAATAAGACGAATCCAAAACGACACTAAATAACAGAAAGTAAAATATCACTAGTGGCCATTGGCCTTATTACATTAAAAATAAAAAGACTCCTAACTACTTGGTCCTAGAAGGACCTTCCCCAGATTCGGCATCTTTGTCTCCCTCGAACAGTTTCACCAGCTCGCGTAGTCCTAGTTGCAAATAAGCTTGGGCCAGATGTCCGCCTACATTTCCTTTGCAACCTGTATGATTTTGTCGTCAGGCTGGTTTTCTAGAAGTGGCAAATTTCCTAAGTATTTGCGGACGAGCGTCTGATCACTGGAGTGGAGGACTTTCCACCAATTTAGCAGTCTTGGATGAATGTTGGTTACCATGCCAAATCTGGGGACTTCGTGCCTCATTTTCTGCAAAATAGAGCATTAGGCCCTTACCCCACCGGACTCGACTATTTAAACTGTTAATTAGCATAGCAAGTATTTAGTTCTCCAAATAAATGCACAGAACATGGAGGTGTCCGTTGGGACAAGGCTATCCTAATGAGTCATTATATGGACAACATAACTGAGTCGACTAGGTTTGACCATGATGCATGTACAGTTTAAATGGAGTAAGGTTTCTATTGGGGTTTTAGACAGGTACCCTTGAGCAGACAACTCAAGAGGGAAAGGCACGGAACCGTCGACAGCACCGCTGATCGACCGATTTTACCGCAAATATGCCTTTGCCAAATTTAAAGGGTGATAGTATTGGAAGCGCGCAACTACTCATTATAAGCGTTGCTATAGTATTTTTTTGGCACGAGTGGAATATGATGTTGAAAATGCAGTATACAAGAATGAAACATGTTGACACGTATTTTTATGTTCATACAATAAAGTTTACAATGATTACTCAAAAAAATTACAACAGCATTGATGAAAAAAGCAGTAAATGGAAGCAATTAAAGAAAAAGAAACAAAAGAAACAAGTCAGTTTCAAATAAAGGCATTAAACAAAAGCAGTAAAAGAAAGCAATAAAGTCACATATAGCATGCAATGGTAAAAGCCTAAAGAATCCCTAGCAGAGTCGCCATGCTGTCGACGCCCCCTTTTCTCGCAAAATTAGGTTTGCGACATTTAGGAAAAACAACTCTATTCCCGTTTGGGAATTGGGGTTTTTTTCGGATTTGGATTTGGAGAGTCGCCACCTAATGATTATAATGCATTAGGACACTTTTTAGAAGGATTGAAGATGAAAACCAGAGTTTGGGTAAGGGCTCGAAATTATCTCGAGGGGAAGGTGTTAGGCACCCCTCAAGATCTACTAATGTGGTTCCCAGCCATGCTACAATTGTGACTTTAAATGCAAAACACGAATAAACAAACAAGTATTCAAACAAGAAGCATAAAAGGAGGTAAAAGAAGTGCCGAAATTTAGAAAGGAAACAGTTTTGTGATTGAAGAGATATGCAAGTAAAGGGAAGGGGGCAAACAATTGGTGCAAGAAACTTGAAAGACGTATAAGAAACAGAAGTTGAAATAACATTTAAAAATTTGAAGATTATTAAATTAATAAAGAGGGAGGGGGTCCTAGGTTTATATATTACATGGATCATTCGCACAACACCGGTATCCAATTGTACGCATACTGTTATCGTGTAATCATCATCTCCATGTCTACCCTTCCCACCCCGTTAAGGTATTAAAGCGTGTAATGGTATCGCTTACTTATTGCATGCTACTACCTGTCCCCATCCTATCATTCCCGGAGGCAAATGGACTACTAATCCTAAAGGGAAGGGGGCTTAGGGCTTTTAGAGGTTTTAAAGGATAAAATGCTAAGGTGTAAACCAAAACAAATAGTTGCAGATAGAAATGGGATACAGACAGGCAAGCAAGGCTCAAATATGCCTCCATAAATCATCAAAAACACAGTTTAGCATGTCTTTCACGTACTGATTTTGGTCTTATTTAAATAAAGCGACGAGCGGACTGGTTCAACACATATTTTTAGGTGAAAAGTCTACATTAGGCATACTCGAATGTAGTTGTTTGAAAGCTGATCTGATTGACTTAAGTGTTAATTAGAATTAGGTGTGACATATACTGATTTTAGAAACAGATGCACAAAGTAACAGGGGTTACTGATTTTAGCGGGGCAATACAAGTCTACAGCTAGTATTATCTCTATTTAGATTCGAAACTTCCTATATGCATGCTTTCTATATGAATAATGATTTGGACACTCTTTATATATTAGCAACATCCTAGGAGCATGGCTTCTACATGCAGTTATTTTATTATTATTTATCTACAAATAGTTTGCTTAATGCCGTCTGCAGAATGCAGCCGTTTGGTAGACCATGTTTTATATGAAATTGCGAAATAATTAGGAACTAACCTATATGTAGGGCATCTATGCATGTTTGCAGAAATTAAAGATTAAACCTATGAGCATGATTTCTATACGTGAGTTTTGCAGAAATTAAAGTTTAAAAATCTATAGGCATGATTTCTAGGCGGATATGCATAAATGAAAGTTGAAAACCTATAGGCATGATTTCTAGGAGGATATGCATAAATGAAAGTTGAAAATCTATAGGCATGATTTCTAGGTGCGTTTGCAGAAATAAAAGAAAATTTAAACCAATATGCAGGATCTCTAGGTGCGTTTGCAGAAATAAAAGAAAATTTAAACCTATAAGCAGGATCTCTACCCTTGGTGCAGAAAGTAAATCCCATCCCCCCCTTTTTACTAAGTTTCCCAGAGTTTATACAAATTATTACAGCCCAAAAGAAATAATCTGGAATTAAAAATACATCAGAAAACCTCAACTAAATCTGAGCAGCCTAATTCAGACTTAATGCCTAATAATATGAGATTGAGCCACTTCCGAGATCCAAATTTACAATCCTTCTCTCATCTAGGGTATTTCAGAGATCCAAAGGATTTCAGGAATCCCAGGTAGTGCATACACCCAAGATATTTATAGAAATTGAGTTGTGCAGTGGAAGGGCCAGCCCCTATGTGTCCAAGTTCAGAGGGAGCTCCAGGGTCCCAAGGCAAGGCTCACACAAGAGGGGCAGAACTTAAGTTCTAAGAATGAGGT
>MU717989.1:53300-78932 GCA_026770625.1 Nicotiana glauca
ACAAGTAGCAGAAAGATGGAGAGAGTTTTAAGTGAGAATGATTTTTTGAACTCAGATTGCTTTCTGTGTTCGTGTGTTCAAAGAAAAGCGAGGAGAGTATTTATAGCTTTGAAAACGTGTAGAGAAATAAGGTAACAAGTACAAATCTATCACAAATATGGCATGGTCACAAATCAGAATCAAATTAGTATAAGACTCCCCTTTAATCAGGGGATTCTCATTCAAACGGATACTAACAGGATTTCAATAAGGAAAGGGAGAATAGGCCTTGTAAATAGAATGGATGTTGCCATAAAAGAAGGAGTAAGTTAATACAATGGGCAATTAAGTCTAAGTACAGGGTTTGAAATTATTTTTTGGAAAGATTCAGGGAGGCCTATCAAAGGAAAAGAATCAATTACCCCATAACAGGCGAGTAAAATCAGAATTTCACAAAGGAAAAGTTTTTGAAAATTAATCAGAAGTTTTGAGAATCGATCACAAAAGGAACTCAGTATATATAGACGAATGCACAAGTAATAGACACGTGAAGCCGAGCTATGGCAAAATAACAGCATATAGTAGTAACTAAAAGGAAGACATTCGAAGCATGATAGTCAAATTTCAGTATTTAACAATAGAGAAGAAGATCAGAAACATGCAAAAAGTTGAGTGAAAATCATACGAGTTGCACAAACAATTCAAAGAAATCAAATATCCCCAAAGAAACTAAAGTTTTTTTTGAAAATCAATCGAGTTTAAAGGAGATAAGCAGATAAACAAATAAACAGATTCAGATTCTCGGATAAGCACCAAAAAATTAGGGTTTTCACTATGCTAACTCTGGTATAGAAGAAGGTAAATCAAGCGAATACTAACAAACAGAAACTCAAACAAAATCCCACGATTAGGATCCACATGCTAACTCAGATAAAAAATAAGGTAAATCAAACGACCATTAACAAACAGACCAAGGAACTCAAGCAAAATCCCCAAGAAAGTTAGGCTTTTCAACATGCTTACTCAGATAGAAGATAACACAAACAAAAATACAGTAAAACATGTCAATAATCACAGAAGAGATTCGAAATAATTTAACATGAAACCCTAGTTGAAGAATAAAGAGTTTCTGAAAGCAAAAATTAAAGAAAATTCTAGAAAAATGCATAGAAGGTTCGCACACACATAGATCGGGAGTAGATCTAAAAATAAATTGATGGAACCTCATAGATTAGGGTTTCGATGAGAAACCCAGGGGATGAGAAAGGCTTTGGAAACCATCGATCTGAGCAGGAAAGTCGAAGATCGAACTCGAATAGCCATGACTGGCCAGACAAAGGTTGAAGACGACCGAAGAAAAGTCATCGAACAAAGGCTTGGTCGGAACCCTTCAAGATCTTGCAATAGGACCTTTAGAAACCAGCACGCAGAAGCCATGAGAGGCTAGTATAGGCCTCCGATGAGCCTGAGAAGCCATAGATTAGGGTTTCGATGAGAGGCGGCGGTTAGGGTTTGAGGTGAGTTGAGAGAGAGTTAAGAGAAGAGGGGATTCAGAGGCGGCAGTCGAGATAAATGAGGTAGGGTTTTGGGGTCATTTGAATTAAAAAAGGAAAGGGAAGAGGGGAGCCGTTGATCTAAATGGGGAACTGGTTTGGGTATGATAGGAAAAGGTATGGGTCGAGTAGGTGTATTAATTGGGCTGGGTAATTGGATTTCAAATTGGGGCTGAAATGAGGTTCCAAATTGGCTAAAATTGAAATACAATAAGGCCAAATTCTAAATAGCCAATTTTCCCCTTTTAATTTTATAAAAATAGTAATACTGATTTTAAAAAAAATAAAGCGTACTCGGTAAATAAGTATTATATAAATATTAATTAAAAATGCTGGGATTAATCTTATAAACGTAAAACGTCATAAATTACAAGATAGGCTATAATTGCAACTATATGCAATTAAGCTTTTAAAATACCAAACAAATTTGTAAAAAATATGCGAAAATTACTTTAATTATATTTAGGTGTAAAGGTGAAAATAAAATGAAATATTCACCAAAATGATAATTCTGGGAATAATTATTGGATTTTGTTGTGTAAAAATAGGCGATAAATTGGTTTTAAAAATCATTAAAAATGCCAAAACTCTTGGGTGTGCTTATATATGCACCAATATGCTATTTTGGAAATATTCGGGTATAAAAATACTTAGGAAAAAATTGGGTATCAACACTTACCTCTTTATTCGAGTTGACTAAATTGCTTGCCTTAATTATTTTTTCCTTGTCTTGTTTGTATTTTGCTGATTCTTATTGATTTGTTTCCTTAGTTAAACTTCTGTTTATTTACCCCCAATTACCTACTCTATACTAAACCTTACTTGATTCTTTTCCTTAAATACTTAGCATGCTTTACCGATGATTTAATTGTCCCTCGATTAAGGGAAAGACTTGTTAATTCACATGTGACTTCCCTAATTTACTACTTAATTGATCTCTTACCTTATGTGTCAAGCTTTTGATTACTATATAAACCCCCTATTATTTTAAATTTTGTTCAACAAACAATAGTTCATCTACACTATTATACTCTCAAAAGCTCTCTACTCTCTTCTGTTCCTTGCAATTCTTATTAGTTCAGCCGGCTGTAAGCCAAGGATGGCTACTTGCATCATCCCTACTCTGTATTCTGTATACTCTCCTTAACTGGTATGTTTTGATTCAATTCGCATTCAAAACTATGTATTTCCTATATTGCTGCAGTTCATCAATTTGTGATTTCCAGTTCTATGTGCTATTCTATTTAATATGCAATCAGCCTGCCTAGATTACTGTATCACAAAGTATGTTTTCTATCAAAGGCTATAGCTATTATACTATCTGGCATACCAATCTTACTTTAAATAATTGGTTCACCAGCATGTCCCAAACTACATTGTATGTTTATGATTTTACCGGCATGACCAAATCTGACTTGTTCTGTATATGATTAGTATTTTCTAAAAACCTTGAGTGTTTCATGCAGTGTTTGTCTAATCCAGCTTGTTCTATTTCACTAATGAGATCCTATTTGTGTCTTAAACCTATGTGTTCTCAACTTTTCAACTACAATCTGTGTATTTGTTTGCCATCTCTAAGGTGCATTCTAGGTATTCCGCCTACCCTTTCCCTTGGATGAAGTTTGTGTGTTCTATAAATTGCTCTCTGATTTTTAAAGATGTTCTTCCTATTTTCTCAATCTTTCTATTGTTTACCAAACTCTTTCAAAGTCATCATACACTCTCACATTACTCTTAGAATTTTAGGTTATGCCCCTCTGGCATGTGTACTGCCTTGAGATCCTTGAGATCTCTCTGAAATATGGCATGTTAGAGCTGGCCTTTCCATACTACACCTAAATCAGTTAGTGTTTGAGAAAAGGTCTAGGTGTGAGCACTGCCCGGGATCCTTGAGGTCCTTAGGGAACTCAGACACACCTAGACATGATATCGTCTATAGAACTTTGGCATTTGAGGGTTGAGATGTCATTTGGGCTTGCTTTAGGCTCCCTATAGTTAACTTTTTTTTTTCATTATTTGTTTATGTAATTTATTCAATTGGCCTGTCATAATTATTTGCAAATAACATTGAGGTGATTAGTGAAAAGGGGTGGGTAGTTCTATATAATGGGTAAATCGGAAAGATACCATGCCTATAGGATTGTGTTGACGTATTTGATATGTTATCTTTACTTCCACAATATTAGAAATCATGCCTAAATGATCTAAATGGCTCTAATTATAGAAATCATGCCTGTAGGATTAAAATCAGCCTTATAATTAGATATCATGCCTATAGAGATAAAGTAATTAAAGTCAGTTTTTGTTACAACTTGTATTCACATTCGTCTTCTTAGATATCATGCCTATAAGTTCAAGAGTCAGCTTTAGTAACTAGATACCATGCCTATAAGGATTAAAAATAGCTTTAATAGAAATCATGCCTATAGAACTTAAAATCAGTTTAATTTATGTTCGTTCATTTTGAATTGGTTTAATCAACTGTCCACTTCTCTAAATGAGTTTTCAAACACTGCCTTAATTAATGCCGCTAGAAAATATATTTATAGGATCTCAAGTTGTCCGTTTTAAAAACTGTTCATTGTTGTACTGCATTCCTAATCAATATAGATACCATGCTTTTAGCACATCACTATTATGATCTTTGGTAAGCCTCTAGGGCGATTTAAATTCTGTAACTATGAAACTGTGCTTTGTTATTTAAAACTGTTCAAATTTAACAGGTCTTAATCAGTAGGCAAGCTAAATAGGATTTGTTATACTTTTTCCTAATTCAATACTGTATAATCCCTGCTTACTTAGATATCATGTTTTAGGATTTTCTCTTAAATACTTGACTATTGTCAGAAGACGTGCATTTACTTGTTATATTTGTGGAGGTGACCGTGAGCCTGTAATTTGTTCTCTTTAAATGCAGTCCTAATTGTTATTGATTGATGCCTAGACTTTTATCCTTTTAAACCCTTAGGAAGGTCTAGAAATGTCCAAAAGTAGTGTTCCTAAAATACCTCCAGTTATTTCAATTATATCAATTACGATTTCTTTCCATCATTTATTACACAGCCCTTACCCCATAAACACATTCACACACACACTTGGTTTGTTTCCATTTATTCACACCATCATATCGGAACTTATAACCAACAATGTTCAAGGCATATAAATCACAAGAATTCATGAAATAGGCCATCTTTCCTTAACACCCGTGAAACAACCAAAATTCACGAATAGTTCACATAAATAACACGTACCAATTTCTCGTACACCAAACAGGGTGACTTTACAAAGGTTAAAGTTAGCCATACATACCCCAAATTCTCCCCTTAATGATACTACAATGTTCCAATACCCTTAAGCAACTTCAATCTACAATATAACATTCAATGGGACTAATATTAGTAACAAATTCCATAACTTATGCCAATTAGGCATATTATAAAACACCTTGTAGGTATAAATCTTTTCATATTATAACCATAGTATTAGTTCATCTAATTATCACCATTAACCAACAATTTATTCCACCATCATTCCTAACCAACTTATAACTTCCAACAACATATGTATGACCATCCATTCACACCCAACCAACAAATCCGATCAAATAATCACACTTTCAATCTCTACAATAGTTACGTTTTCATATTGGGAACTTATGGCTTCCAATCACCACACCAAGAGTTTCAACACTTAATTAATAAATATTCCCATAATAACTCCATATATATAAGTCTAAGGGTGAAAAATTACCTCTTGTAGACCAAATACTTAGCTTAAATTATCTCTTTTCTCACAAATTTCACATGGTTCAACCAATGCTTCAATGAGCCCCATACAATCCAATCACTTTAACATGCCAGAAATGCTTCAATTAATCATTACCAATCTATACTATCATTAATCATTTACCTACCACATAAGTTTCACAAAATTTTCATTTGCTTCAAGGTTGCACATTACCCAAATAGCAACAACATTTGCAATCTGGCACACATTGGGAAGTTACAACAATAAGGCAATTTCGGGATAATAGGGTGCCTTCACACAAATCTGAACACTACCTCAAATTGCTTAAAGACATCCATTCGCACGATTCCTACTAGACTTGTTCGAACAGCTGGGGATATTTCTCTTTCATTTCTTTTTCGCTTCCCACATGGCTTCCTCGACTTGTTTACTTCGCCACAATACTTTAACTAAAGCAATTTCCTTGTTCCTCAATTTTTGGACTTGCCTATCAAGAATAGCAACCGGAACCTCTTCATATGATAAGCCTTCACTCACCTCAATAGTCTCAATAGGCACGATGGTAGATGGATCTCCAACCACTTTCTTCAACATAGACACATGGAACACCGGGTGTACTAATGACATCTCAAGGGGCAATTCCAATATATAAGCCACATATCCTATCCTTTGAGCGATCCGATATGGCCCAACATACCTTGGGCTCAATTTCCATTTTTTCCCAAATCGTATGACTCCATTTATGGGAGATACATTTAAGAACACCCAATCATCTACTTGGAATTCCAATTCTCTTCGACACACGTCTGCATAGGATTTCTGATGACTCTGAGCAGTTTTCATCCTCTCCTAAATGACTTTAACTTTTTCCATAGCCTGATGCACAAGATCTTGTCCTAATAGTTCTGCTTCACCAACCTCGAACCACCCAATCGGAGATATGCTTCTACTACCATACAATGCCTCAAATGCTGCTATCTCAATAATAGAATAAAAGATGTTGTCATAAGAAAAATATATGAGTGAAAAACGATCATTCAAGCTACCTTTGAAATCATGAACACAAGCACACAATATATTCTCAAGCGTCTAAATGTTCCGCTCTGTAAGTTTGTTATGAATTGGGCCACTCGATCTGAAATGATTGAGACTGGAGTGCCATGCAAATTGACTATTTTTTTTATATCCAGTTCAACATATTATTCTGTTGTGTCAGTAGATTTGGCTTTCATGAAGTGCGCTAATTTCGTGAGTTGATCCACAATTACCCAAATTGAGTCGAACTTGTGCGTAATGCGTGGTAATCCTACCACCAAAATCCATATAGATCATTTCCCATTTCCACTTTGAAATTTTATTCTTTATAACAATCCTCTAGGCCTTTAATGTTCATCCTTCACTTGCTGACAGTTCGTACATTTTTCCACAAAGTATGCCACAACATTGGATTTTCCCGGGTGATATAGAATATCGATGTTGTAACCTTTGAGTAACTCCAACTATATTTTCTTTCTCAAATTAAATTCTTTCTGTTTGAAAGTATATTGAACGCTCTTATGGTCCGTGACTATATCCACATAGACCCTATACCAACAATGGTGCCAAACCTTTAATGCAAATACCACTCCTGCAAGTTCTAAGTCACGTGCTGCATTTTTTCCCATGATTATTGAGTTGCCTAGAGGCATAAACTATCACCTTAACACATTGAATCATTAGTGGAATATATTTATCATGTTTCTCTTACATAAGACCTCCCACGAATTGAGTTCTACAATAATTTCCCTGATGTGGTTACAATCTCCTATGAATACTTGCACCTAACTCCTCCAAATGCTCAACAAAAGACATTACTAAATGAGTTTTCTCATATGACCTTCTGTCTCAAATGAATAACACATGCTAACTTGCATAAATACCCTGATAACACCATCCTGCATGACATTGCATCAAATGTAAGGTAATATTGTGCTCCGACTTTTCTTAGCCAACCTTTTCTCCCCATATGTGCCTTGTAGAATTTCTTAAACCACACTACTTCCCCTGTGAATATTCTCACGATCCCTCTTTACAGTTAAACATCACCCAAAACACATATCAACACCCTTTATATGTATACAATTTAGGAAGAGTCACTGACCCGAGAAGGGCATTCTCTTAAACTTAAGATTTCCTCAATTCTTCAACAACGATTTTTGGTTTTACTCTTAAGTGTAAGATGTAGTCCACCTGATTCTATCCTCAATGAGTACCTCACCTCATTGCCCATATTGTAGCTACCAAATGAGTTCCCTAATATTGCGGCTTAGGAGATACCATGCTAAACATGTGTGGTCCATAACAAGTGTTCATCCTCTTTCAATCTATTCTGAACCTTTCATTTGCCCTTTGGGTAGATTGTGTTGTCTTTCCCTTATTGATCACCCTTTTGGCCTGGACAATATGCTAGTACCATCTTTTCTTTCTAACTGGAACTTTCATTCCTATGCTATTTTACGTAAAGTGCATAGTTAATAGCCTTATTGTTCCACATACTTGTCTACCTCCCGTAAACTTGTAATATCATTATGCCTGGTTTAATTATTTTATCATACCACAACTTCACCGCTGGAAGTCTCACTTCCCACTGTATGTAGACATGAACTATCTCTAGATCCTTTAGTTGATATTTAGTTTCACTCAAGTCGGTTGCATTGCGGTTAGTCCTTTATAACTTTTATTAACACTTATGCTCTAAGCGAGTCCACCATTCTGATGCAAGATCTTTTATGATAACCATGACCATCTCAATTTATAGGTTTTCTCCCCATTTCTTCTCGCCTCATTCTTCCCAGCTAGTGAATAGCCATGCACTCTTCCATATGTTATGTGGTCTTTTCCCTTAGCTGGTATTTCATCCCACTCACCTCTTAACTCTTGTTGGGATATCCGTGGGAATGTGTTCGTCCGCATATCACTTAACACTTATTTGTTTGTAAGATTATTTAAAGGCTCTCCATCAAGCCCAAATACCCTCTTGGGTTATTATAGCATCACATTTATTTCTCCAACTTATTCTGCCTTTCTTAATGTCTTAGAACATTGGTTAAATCGCAAATCTATGATTAACCCATTCTAAAAACTCGCAACCTTCCACATTTGACCTATAGTACTTCCTTAGGTTCCATTATTCCTGACCTTCTAACAAATATAAAATCCATTCCCAAACATTACTCTTAGTTTCTAGGATGGTTGACCTTATCATTCCCATTGCCATATGTGAAGAGTTTACCTTCCTTAACCTTCCACATTCTTGGGGTACTAGCTGTCTATCATTAGCATATCTTTTCAGATAGTCATGTTACCCATCATCTATTTTCTAGACCACGTATGTCTTCAACAAAATATTCAAACTTCATAGCTACATGGTCTCACTCTTGTTTCATTATATTTAAGTGGCCTCCCGATGTCCCTTCCTCCCCCACTTGGGGCGAATGTCCCGGATTTCAACACAAGTCTTGAATTTTGGCAACTTTTGGGATATATGTCTTATATCTCTATCCCTCATATATGTATATATATATTAAACCATTGGGAGAGATTTTAAGTCACCATGGTATTAACCTCATAAGTTCTCTACTCTTATTCAGCCACACAGGCCTGGGATTCTAATTCCTCATGTCAATATCCTTTATGAGTGTAATACAACTTCGTACATTTCTGGATTCTTATAAAGTTTGTTGTACAAGGGTATTCTCATCTTGGGTTCAATTGAGTCTCATTACATAACTTCTTAACTCATGTGAGAGTCTTACACTCTCATCATTAATCTCTTGGTCATTCTCTCATATATTACGTGCTTATATAACAAATTTTCTTTCACACCTTAGGATCATTTACATACTTCTCATACTACCCACATGTGCTATTCAAGCTTACGCCTCATTTATCAGATCAATGCCTCTTTGGGCGAGTAATCACTTTTAACACTTTTCTCAAATAAAGTATGTTCATGGTACGATGTACTTATACTATATGTCCATACCATTCGTTCAATAGGATACATGTGCCATCTCATTAATATCCATGTCTTTTGCCCATTGGTCATGTCATATGACAACATTACTTAAAATAGATGGAAGAGCGTTTAAACTTACCTTGAATCTCAATGCACGAGTTAGAAAACAATCTCATAGTCAAGCTTTATCGCACGATCTTGGGTGTTGAAGAAGGGTAACATTCCTAAATATCCATGTAGCCTCCAACTTATAGATGTGGTCGACAACACACGATAAGAAGGACTCTACTAGACACGTCTCCGAGACATCCAAGGACCTTTAAAACCTTAGGTTTAGATACCAAGTTTGTCACGCCCCAAAACCGATGGACACGATCGGCGCTCAACCGGAGGACCCTAGTCAAGCGGACCTGGAATTGCCTTTCCTATCCCACGCGTTACCCCGTGATTCCAATATATATTATTCTTGTGAAATAGCAATTTAAGACTTAAGCATAAACTTACAACTTGAGTTCATTTCTACTTTTTATCATTTCCAACATTTGATACCAAGTACTTACAAAATACATACAACATTTACCAATGTGGACCACGATTCCAAACCGTACCATTACTACACAAAATACTTTTGTACACCACCCACAATGTGTCTACGGAGCCTCTATCAATACTAGGAACTTAACCAATACTTGCCGGCGACAAGGTCCCGGCTATACCTTACAATACACAATAAACTCAAAAGAAGGTGGCATGAACCACACATGACCCCAAGAGGTAGTGAGGCTCATCAATGAAATTGATGTAATGGAGAGGAGGCACTACTGTCGGTGGGCTAAATTACCTGCTATAGAACCACCTACAATCATAACAAGAATGTAGCACCCCCGACAAAAGGGACGTCAGTATATTTGAATTATACTGGAATGTATGAACAAACTTTACCCCAAGTAATATCAATCAATACATAGATAACAAACAGTAATAGAATCAACAATCAAATTCATATGAAAGGAACAACCAAAGCCAACAAGTTTCACAATCTCTCCTTTTTCCCCTTTTCAACATCATTTCATACTTAAGCGTTTCATACATTTTCATTTCAATAGTGATTATGATCCCTTCTTCTACCCTTATTACCTCGGCCACCCTTATCACCAAAACCCACACCTTATAACTTTGTGTTGCGGCATGCAACCCGATCCCACCGGACAATCACATTTCACACAACAATAATAGTTCCCAGTTCAATCACATGGCTTCAGGCCATCCAGAATATCATTTCACAACAACAATAACAATTTAATAATGAGTGTTCATTAACCTTAGTACCATTTCCATCATATCCAACAACCCGCATACAACTTGAGTCACGACGATAATTGCCAACGACAAGCCACACATGATATTACCACAGTTATTTCAATTACATCAATTACGATTTTTTTCTATCATTTATGACACAACCCTTACCACATAAACACATTCACACACACACTTGCTTTGTTTCCATTTATTCACAGCATCATATCGGAACTTATAACCAACAATGTTCAAGACATATAAATCACAAGAATTCATAAAATAGGCCATCTTGCCTTAACACCCGTGAAACAACTAAAATTCACAAATAGTTCACATAAATAACACGTACCAATTTCTAATAAAACAAACAGGGTGACTTTACAAAGGTTAAAGTTAGCCATACATACCTCAAATTCGCCCCTTAATGATACTACAATGTTCCAATACAGTTAAGCAACTTCAATCTACAATACAACATTCAATGGGACTAATATTAGTAACAAATTACATAACTTATGCCATTTAGGCATATTATCAAACACCTTGTAGGTATAAATCTTTTCATCTCATAACCATAGTATTAGTTCATCCAATTATCATCATTAACCAACAATTTATTCCACCATCATTCCTAACTTCCAACAACATATATGTGACCATCCATTCACTCCCAACCAACAAATCCTATCAAATAATCACCCTTTCAATTTCTACAATAGTTATGTATTCATATTGGGAACTTATGGCTTCCAATCACTACACTAAGAGTATCAACACTTAATCCACACTCATATTCCTACAATAACTCCATATACATAAGTCTAAGGGTGAAAGATTATCTCTTGTAGACCAAATCTTGAAATACAACCTTTGGGGTGTTCTTGAGATTTTTGAAGAAATCCTATGAAATCCAATCAAAACCATGTTGTGACTAGTGATTGATAAGTGAAATCACCATAAAACTACACTTAAAAACTCACTTTAGGTGTGTAATTGGAGCCTTGACCGGATTGGGGATGGAGAGGATGCCCTAGGCTTGAGAAATGACTTAAATCCTCTCATTTCCCGTCCTTAGGTGTATTTAGAGGCCTGATACTAGCGCGCCCGTGCAAATGGCCGCGCTAAGGCCGTGCTAAGGAGGAAGAATGCTTCTCAATATGCGCGGCCACGCACCTGGGCGTGTATATAACACATGCCCTGTAAAATGGTCATAACGTTCTGTGTACACCTCCAAATGACGAACGGTTTGATGCGTACTTTAATTTCATAGGTTTTTATTCACACAAATCCGAATATACATGTAGATATGCTCGTCCAAAGTGAGGTCTTGTGCGTACTCATTTACAACTTTAGTCTATTATGAAATTTTCCAACTTGGCTTAGTCTTAGGCCTCTCCTTGGACCCCAAATCACTTATAATATGAGTTATACACTTATTACCATATCCAATTGATATCCATTATATCATTAGTCCTCATTTTCATACAAAATAAATTAATTAGCCTACCTTGGCACCTCAAAATCTTGAATTACTTAGCAAAACTTTTCCGGGGCTTTACACCAGTCCAAGAGTTAATCACTCAAGGTTCCTTAATGCACCATAATACGTTAGGTTTGGCTCTTCAAAATACACAAATTCCCAAAAGGAAATGAGTTATTACCCCCATGAATGTCGAAACCTGGACTTCTTCTCTTCGAAGAGGGAAAAAAAGGGGGCGCGACAACTCTAATCCCAACCGGATCATGATATCCCATCCTTCTCTTAATCTATATTTGTGAGCTTCCATAGGGCATAACTAAGAGCATTGAAAGTAACTCAGAATGCTTATATTTCTCTGCCTGAATTGTAAATATTCATCTTCTTCACCTTGCTTCTTTTACCTGTTAAAAGTTGTGTATACCTTCTGATTCTCTTATTTCTTTTTACCTATAGGTGGATAAATATTCATGCTTATTAAGAATCTTACACGTCATAATACACACATGATCTATTGAAGACCTCACATTTACTCATCATAAGCAAGATGCAGAATCGAGTTCCTCTAACTCAACTCTTTCACAGCTACATTCAATCTCTTCCTAACTATCTTTTTGGATGTAGGTATCGTTGTATTATGAATAAATAAAAGTTAGGAGTTTGAATCTTACAACTGAGCTCTACCACACGATCTAGAATAAGAAGAAAGAGTGACAATCTTAAATGCCTTGTAGCCTCCTCCTTATAAGTGTGGTGCACAACACACCCATAAATAAGACTCTATTAGACATGACATGTAGACTCTCTAGGATATAACTACTCTGATACCATGTTTGTCACGCCCCAAGCCTAAAGAGGCATTGCCGGCACCCGGTGCCATACTTGGCCAGAGCATACCACTCTATAATTGTGAATACTGGAGAGGTAACCCTTATCTTAGGCCGATGAGGCCATATTTTGAATCATCTAAAAATAACGTCTACAATAACAAGTACCAAACTAAACATATACATAGGGTTAATAAATCCACAATACTTATATAAAAAATGTACAAGACTCGTCCACAAACCTATTGGATAACTGAACTGTATCAAGGTGGGGACATGGCCTCGACCTACTGATACTCTCAAATTACACTTTAATTAAGTAGTATAAGGTGGTTGGTATCAAATATAATAACCCTACAAGGTTAGGGTCGAATCCTACAGGGAATAGGTGTGAAAAGGTTACTCTAGTAGTGTGCTACTTCACTTAGGTCGTAATCCTATTCCGTTAATTGTAACAAGAGTATGATATGATTGTGATTTAAAGAGAGAACTAATTTTAACGTTATGAATGTAAATAATTTTATTAAGGAAACCAAGGTTGTGTCCCCTTCAATGAATTGTAATGCTATTTGCGTTAATATGATATATTAGTAATGGAAGGTTCTTTAGATATGCAAATGATTTCTAAATGACTACCACAATATTTTTCAATAGTTGTGTAGTATTTCCCCTTTATGATTTTTCCAAATATAAAAGAGTTGCAATTAAGAAAAATCAATATATGCCAAATAAAACCCGCTTATTCTTAATCGATTCTATTAAACAATGTTTAAAGCATTGAGTCTTTGATATTTACTTCTACCAAACTCTAACTCACTTTTTCAAGTAAAGAAAGAATTTAGTGGCACTTGTTAATGTTTGCAACCAACAACAATAAATGAAAAATGAGAACTAAATATATATCAACAAACCATTATACATATATTCAATGTTAAACGCCAATTAACATAACACCCATTTAGGGTCCACAACCTTAGTATTTAAAGTAAGTTACTCATGCTATAATACAAAAATATGAGAATATTAAATGTCATAAAGCTTACAAAGTGCAAGATTCTTCACTCTTAAAGCTTCCAAAAGAGAGGAATATTAAAGACTTGGAATGTAGCTCAAAAATAAGACAAGCTACCCCCACAAAACCCCAATAAATCTATTTATAATGGATTAAAACTCGGGGGCAAAAATTGATAAAAATACCCTTCCAGGTCAATTATGTGACTGCATATATGTCATATAACAGACATGCGGTCAGCATTCTCTTCAAGTCCATCGCATCTTCAAACCCTAATTTCCAGGCATTCATTGCATTTAAGTTATGCGGTCAGCATTGCTGATTTGTGATCGCATTTGTCACCGCATTTTCCACCTTCAGCAACTTTCACAACGTGTTTGCAATCTATTAGGTGGCCCGCAAACCTGTTATGCGGTCGCATAATGGACCATATTTCTTACACTTGACTTTGGCCAACAGATCGTTGGGCTTTTCGATTCCTTTGAGCATTATACGGTCAATATGTTGGATTTTGCGGTCCACATTTTCACATCTGCAATTGCATTTTGCTCTTTTCTTGTCCTTTTGCAGCTTTTTGATTTCATTTCCATGTTGTTAGGTTCTTAAACCTCATACACTGCAAAAATATTAAAATTACATATGTATAAAAGATAATTGCATTTAAAATAAGCTAAAATCTAAGCAATTTGTATTAAATGTGCCGAAATTGTCCGGCACATCAACACCCCCAACTCAAACTCTTGCTTGTCCTCAAGCAACTAAAACGACACTATCCTATTCTAGACTCAATCTAAACGATAAGAAACAATAGTGACCGTGGACGGTGTTAGTTGTGAGTACTACAAGCATGCACTTTCGTTTATTTACCCTTCCTAAACCATCATTATTATTTACAAAGAAACTAATCAACTTGTGAAACTTTGAGCCTCGACCAATTTGACAAAATGTTACTCTCAGCTGAGTGCACTTGCATTTGACTTGCTCAACTTCTGTCCAACCTCACAATTCATGTGCCCTCACTAGAAAGAAAGTCCCAACTCACAGTATTTACAATGATAACAAAAGGGACAGATTCATAAAGACACTCACTCTCAAAAAGAGTTTCAAGTCTTACCACATGCCATGCCATAGGCTTGCCCTTATTTTAATTCATCACTTTATTCTAAGAATGTTCGGTTGGAGATCCCATAAGGACTTTTTAAGCTTATAATATAGGTTTAGGACATGGTCGGATAAACATTTAGTACAAGTGACTACACCCTCCTTGAACACTACTCACATTTTTCTCTTCTTTTTTTTGGCTTATTTACAAACCACATAGCCCTCATTAGCCCCTAATTTCCAACATTGAACCACCTTAAATACCTCTTTAATTTTCTTCAAGGCTCCATATATACATACATACATACATATATACATCTATTTTTCTTTTCCTTTTCTTATTCTCTTATATTGTATTTTTTTATCTTTTAGAGCTTGAATAGTTTCATATGAATATCTTGAGATACACTTTCCTACACTCACTGTACAATCTTGCCAATTCCTAGCTTCACACCATACCCCCAACTTAGGCTTTTAGCCTTATTCTCAATGTTCAAGGAGGTACGGGTTCAAAAGAAAAAATTATTTTACAAAACGGGAAAGGTTTGTAATGAGGTGGCCAAAGAAAAGGTTAAAGGCTCAAATGGGGCAACTAGTGATAATATCTATACAATGGGTAGCTTGAAAGCTAATTGATTTTCCAATATCACAAAGACTGCCTAAGGTCATTTTTCCAACCAAATGTAATTCTCATTAGCACCGAAAGACCAACCGAGCAAGTTATAGATGGTAGAAGTAAACATAAGAATTATTTATACAAAGACTTACACACCTGGCACACGAACTGTTTGAATCAACATAGTTTTAGCCCTTGAGTCAACACTTGGCAACTCGAAGCTTTCATCATATTTATATGTATGACTCTAGGTAAACATACAGTCAAGAGCGATCCTCAAGTTCACATAGTAGATTTAATGTTTTTATATTAATGGAAGAGTATAGGTTATTTACAGGAATACATGTTTGAAACTAGACAATAACACCAAACCAGTCAAAATGTTTCATTCTACTGCCCTGGTTCTACTGTTACACCTGTGGAAAAGAACCTGGCGAAGAAAAACCAAGAGGGATTCATTGTTAATTACTACTATCTACTTTTTTTTGTTGTTTTTTATATATAAAGATAACCTATGTACAAAAACCATACAACACAAGTATATACAGATTCACAACACAAGTATATACAGAAGTTATAGAAGTTTGCTTATATAACACAAAAACACATACAATAGTTTAATTCATAAAAGCTTTGTACAAGGCTATTCCACCCCCAATTTAAAAGCATGCATTTTCCCTAATGCATAAGTATGTAAAACAGAGTTTAGGGGTTCCTTGAGGCGCACTAAGCGCTATGGGAATCGGAGGTCGGCTGAATGATAGTGGGATCACCCTCTGATACTGAAGCTGGGGCCGATGAGATCTCAGCCTGAGGAGTGACCTCCACTGATGGAAGGGGAATTTCCAACTGGCCCAACACTAGAGTTGGGGCCAATGAGCTGCTAGCCTTTCCCGCTGATGGCTGAGTGGTCGATGGATTTTCTTGGACGACAATTTCTGCTAGCAAATATGTGCTGCTTGTTCTTCCTCTGCAACTGTAAGGACCGCAACCTGCTTGCCTTTCTCTTTAGGTCCCTCATCCTCTTCGGACCACGACTCCTCATCAATCTCTCCCTCATCTACTTCCCCACCTTCGGACTCTGCAGAGTGTCCGGAATCTTCTTCAGAAGGGATGTCCATATGTGTAGGGGTAGCTGGAGGCTGGGAAGCCCCGACAGTCTAAGGTGCAGGAGGTGTCATCAATGTGGAGAAGTCAAGATCCAATCCAGCCACTGCCGTATCCGCTCCCTGCTCTCATTCCTTGGGCATGAAGGAGGAAAGATCGAACTCCAGAGTCTGCATTTTGTGGAGCTCAGTCTTCATTGTAGCAACATCATCATGGAGCTTTGGCAAGTCACCAACCTCACCTCGCTCTATCTTATTAATCCGCATCTCAAGCTACTTCAGGCGATCCACATAATATGTTTATTGCTATTGGAGGGCCGTCACTAAAGACTAAATAGGGGACAAAGACTGCCTGATGAGTGTGGGCAGGTTCTTCAGAAGCTGGTCTACCTTAGCATTTACATGTTGAGCTGAGATACCAAGCCTTGAAATAGTTGGCAGTGTGGCATAAGGCTAAGCAATGGTGGCCTGAGAGGTGGGCTGTGGAAGCCACTGTGGCCCGAAGAGTAACAGGCATCTGGGGGTCTGGGATCTCTATATCAGCAGCACTCTAGGTCTGAACCTCTAGGAGAGAAACAACTACTGGTGGCACTGCATCACTAATGCACGTGATATCAATATCCTTCAGTGCTTTCCAGGTCTTGTTAGTGTGTGGTATTGAAGGGAATACTACAGCCTTGCAGAAGGCTATGATCATATACAGGAATAGAAGTGATGCGTCTGTTTGGTTGTCTTGGATCCCTATCTCTCGGAAGATAATATCACCCATATTAATTTTTATCCCAGTCATAATGCATGCAATAAGAAGAGCTTCCTTAATGCTTATATATGTCTCATTCCGGGACGGTATCAATGAGAGGTGACAAAGCTGAGTCAGAACCTACCCTCTCATGTGAGATCTTCCTTGAATATTTTGTGTAGAGGGTCAATCTAATTTGGGGTCCCCTTGACTATCATTGAGGCTATCCAACCACGCTCAGTTGTGCCCGATCTCCAGTTTGGGAAGTAGAACTCATTTATTGTGTCATTGGTGCAAAACATTTGTTTCCCTCGAACCAAGACAATATCGTAGAATATTTTGTTGTGCTTGCGTTGAGCGGTCCTGGAGGCTCCATAAGATGCATAAAACTCACGCACCAGTGTTTCATTGTAATCATCAGGCAGCTCGGTGAAGCGCTCCCATTTTTTAGCTTTGATGTTCTCCAATATGTGAGGGTACTGCTCCTGTATCCCGTTCAGACTCAGTTGGTTCTCGGCAAGGATTTTCTGTTTTGTGAGCCTTTCTCTATACAGCTCCCTAGAGCCTTCGACCCCAAACCTAATTTGGAAGTCATATCCTCTTTTTCTTCTTGCCTCGGCTTCTAGGTCAACTGCTGGCAAGGTTTCCTCTTCATCAGACTGTGAGGGATGTGCAGCAGTAGGGTATGGTCGTGAATGTTTGGCTTGTTGTGCTTGACAACTAGTCGAGGCCCTTTTCTTGGAAAAATATATATGTTTCTTAGGAGCCATATCTGCACAGAAATGAAGTGTGAGCAACATAGCAGACAACAGTAGAATGGTGAAAGCTCCCAATTCTTCTTTCTTTTGAACGATGGATGTTGCAATGATGGAACTGACCTGGTGAGTCACATTCATCACTTCATTCTTGGTGGTTCTCGTCTTTGTAATCAAATCTTTCAAATATTTAGCAAAACCTGACATCTCTTCAAATGCTTCCACAAATGGAATAATCACTGATAATTGCTTGAGAATGTCATAGAGCTTTTCAAGTTTGCTATCATCAACCTTCCTAGAAAGTCTTTGAGGGAATGGAGGAGGAGGTCTAGGAATAGGTCGTAGAGTTTTTGGTGTCTCTTTTACCCTTTCCTTTACCTCTTCCCCATTTTCTTGCATTTTGAACTCTTCCGGAACCTTTTCAACTTCAACAACACTTGGTTCTTCAACCTCAACCCTTGTTCAGACTCTTTTACTTCAACCACTCGTTCACTCTCTCCTTGTAGTACCTTCTCACTCTAAGTAGTAATTGCCATAGTATGAGAAGTTGGGCCACTCCCACTACCCCTTGGGTTCACAATTGTGTCACTAGGAAGTATTCCCTTTTGCTTTGGATTTTGTTCCCTAGAGAGATCTCTCATTTGCATCTCCAAATTTTGAATGGATGCGGTATGAGATCCAACAAGCTCGGTCATATTCCTCATAGAATTGTCGGACTTCTCTTGATTTTGCAATACCCATTCAAGCATGCTTTCCAACTTGGAATCACTTGAGGAACCTTGATTTGAATATTGACCCTTTGAAGGAACATAAGGGTTTGAACTCTGATGTGAGAAGTTGTTGTTGTTATTCCAATTTCCTTGATTTGTGCCACCTTGGTCATTTCGCCACTGTTGGTTGCCTTGCCCTTGCGGGTTAGGCCTCCATTAATTTTGCTGTCCTTGACCTTGGTATTGTTACCTTTGATAACCTCCTTGAGAGTTGTTGACATAGTTTTCCTCCTCAAAGTCTTCATTTAATATATGTTGCACATCCTCTACCAGATTTACCAACACATTGACATTTGTGTGACATTTCGGTGAACATCTTTGCCAACACATTGACACTTGTGGCAAGCCCTGCGATTACTTAATCTCTCTCTTGATTTTCCTTGATCACGTTGGTAAAGGAAGGAGAACCATATGCAATTCCACCTGCGGTGTCCTTTGAGTTCCAAGCTTGATTATGTTCTGCCATTTTGTCAAGGATTTGTGTGACCCTTGCGAATGTCTTGTCCATAAAAGATCCCTCATCTGGATTCTTGGCTATAGATTGGTTCATAGGATCTAAACCCATGTAGAATTCTCCAACAAAATAGAATCTGAAAAACAATGATTGGGAGACCTCACCAAAAATAACTTGAATCTATCCCATGACTTATGTAGATGTTCTCCCTGTACTTGCTTGAAAAAGAAAATTTTATCCTGGAGCTCAGATTTCTTACTTTGCAGGAACCATTTAGCTAAGAATGCTCGGACAAGTTCAGGCCAAGAATGAATGGAGTTTAGTGGCATATTTTGAAGCCATTTCTTTGCGACCCCAGCTAGTGAGTACTTGAACACCCTCAACCTTAGGGCATCAACAAAGACATTATTCTACTTATGCATCGCACACACACCCAAGAAGTTTCTAAGATGTTGTGTCGGGTCATCATCAGTGGAATTCCTTAACCCCCCCCCCTCCCGCTTTGAGCATAAGGATTAAACCATGTTCCACCTTGAAAGTTGCAGCACCAATGACCGGAGATACAATAACATTTATATCCTTAATGTACTAATCTATGTCCGCAAAAGGATTTTCTTCCATTTCTTCCTCCATTTCTTCTTCAGATTCGGCCACGTTTTCCTATCAACACCAAGAAACACAAGTAAAGTGTGCTAGAATAGAATAAATCATAAAGTAAATCACACACTAATTAGTAATTTCAAAACCGTAATCCCGGGCAACGACACCAAAATTTGATATGCTCAAATTACACTTTAATTAAGTAGTATAAGGCGGTCGGTGTCAAATATAGTAACCCAACAAGGTTGGGGTCGAATCCCATAGGGAGTAGGTGTGAAAAAGTTACTCGAGTAGTGTGCTACTTGACTTAGGCCGTAATTCTATTCCGTTAATTGTAACAAGAGTATCATAAGATTGTGTTTTAAAGAGAGAACTAATTGTAACATTGAGAATGTAAATAATTTGATTAATGAAACCAAGTTTGTGTCCCCTTCAATGAAATGTAATGCTATCGGTATTAATATGATATATTTCTAATGGAAGGTACTTTAGATATGCAAATGATTTCTAAATGACTACCTAATATTTTCCAATAGTTGGGTAGTATTTCCTCCTTATGATTTTTTCAAAAATAAAAGAGGTGCAATTAATAAAAATTAATATATGCCAAATAAAACTCACTTATTCCTAAGTGATTCTATTAAACAAGGTTCAAAGCCTTGAGTCTTTGATATTTACTTCTACCAAACTGTAACTCACTTTTCTAAGTAAAGAAAGAATTTAATGGCACTTGTTAATGTTTGCAACCACCAACAATAAATGAAGAATGAAAAGTAAATATATATAACCAACCGTTATACATATAATCAATGTTAAATACCCATTAACATAACACCCATTTAAGGTCCACAACCTTAGTATTTAAAGTTAGATACTCATGTTATAATACAAAAAGATGAGAATATTAAATGTCATAAAGCTTACAAAGTGCAAGATTTTTCACTCCTAAGGCTTCCAAAAGAGAGGAATATCAAAGACTTGGAATGTAGCTCAAAAACAAGACAAGATGCCCCCACAAAACCCCAATAAATCTATTTATAGTAGGTCAAAACTCGAGACCAAAAGCGGACAAAAATACCCTTCCAGGTCAATTATGCGATCGCATATCTGTCTCATAACAAACAAACGGTCCGCATTATCTTCAAGGACATCGCTTCTTCAAACCCTAGTTTCCAGGCATTCATTGCATTTAAGTTATGCGGTCTGCATTGTTGATTTGCGATCGCTTTGTCACCGCATTTTCCACCTTCAGTAACTTTAAAAACGAGTTTGCGATCCATTATACGGCCCGCAAACTTGTTATGTGGTCGCATAATGGATCGTTGACTTTGGCCAACAAACTTTTGGGCTTTGCGGTTCCTTTGAGTATTATGCGGTTCGGATGTTGGATTTGCGGTCCGCATTTTCACATCTCTGATCGCATTATGCTCTTTTATTGTCCTTTTGCGTCTTTTTGATTGTACTTCAATGTTATTACGTCCTTAAACCACATGCACTGCAAAAACATTAAAATTACATAAGTATAAAAGATAATTACCCGTAAAACAAGCTAAAATCTAAGCAATTTATATTAAATGTGCCGAAATTATCTAGCATATCACCTACCCATCAAACTTGTATATATAAAATGGACTCCAAGGTATAGACCTGGTAACACCGAGGAAGTGGAACTTACCAACCAAGCTAATATTTGACTTTATCTACAATAAAGGTCTATCCAGCTGTTTATCAGAACCTGCGGCATGAAATTCAGCGTCAACTCAGCAAAATGGATGTTAGTACAAAAGAATGTACCGAGTATGTGAGGCGACAGAATAATTGAAAGATAAACTGAACTGATAATATAACAATTGAAAGTACGTGGGAGCCAAATATAATTTTAATTATGCTTACCTACTATTACTGACTCATCTCTCTTAACATTGTAAGTAAAATAGTTGTCCGACCCTATAAGGCTCAATATTTGTAACTACTCTGTCGTAGTAGGCTCGCTCATAGGCTCTTAGCCATGCTAGGCTCTGTATCTCGGCCATTCTAGACTCACTCATAGGCACTCGGCCATAATAGGACCAATATATTACTTAACATCTTATTAGAGGATGCCCAATAGGGGCCTTCCCGTCTTTAAATAGATGATACAAACTCCGACATCCCTGCTTCAGTTATCCGTAATACTGAAAAACCTATGGAGTCCTTCGTCCCTACTGAGTCTTTTGTAACCACTCCTGCTCTCTCTGTAGAAATCACACTTAACCCAGATTCCCCATTTCTCTCCATCCAGAAACCCCTAAAATTGTTGATTCGTCCTCTCTATCTTCTGAGGTTCCCACTGATCAATGAAAAAATGGAGAACAAGGTCAAAGTCCTGAGGTCGCAGAGGGTTCTACCATTATTACTACAGATTCCGTGGCAGAAGTAGTGCCGATTGAGGAAGAAAATATCGTAACCATCTTTGTGGTATTTGCTGATGGTATCCTGCTTGAGATAATTTCTCAGAGAAATGAGGTACATGGTATGGGGGAAGAAGGATCTATAGTGACTGTTGAGGGCTCTACACTAGCAAAAACTACTGGGCTATTACATGAGGAATTTCACCCCTCTCCGGAGGACCCAGGTAAGGTTTCTCACTCCCAGGCCAGTTCTTCTCCTGCATTTACTATTGTGCCCTTGTATATACAATCTCCTAAGATGAGGTTTAGCGATGAGGAGGATTAAGACAAACTGGCTCTTGAAGCGTTCATAGTCAAGAGAAGGGTGGTGTCCACTCCTGAGTCTTCCACACAATGACCTTTACCAAGTTGCAAGCAAGGTAGCCTACGACTCTTCCCTTCATAAGAGCAAAAAAAGTAGTAAGAGGCAAAAGAGGGTTGGTGAAACACAATGTGCCAGTGTGTGATAATGTTGTTCCTGTGGTAGAAGTGGAAGAGAAAACCCAAGAGGAACCTGGTTCCTTGGTGAGACAGTCCCAGAAAAAGAAGTTGCATGCTTTAGTAGAGAGAGTTTCAACCCACAGTTCTATGTTGAAGGATGTTATGAGTGAGCCCTCAATTTTTTATGAGTATGTGTTACTAAGTCTAAGGGAAAAGAGAAATCAAGTAGTGAGAGGTCTGGCAAACACAAGTCTAAAGCTGTTAAGGAACCTGGTTCTGTGAAAAAGCTAAGGAGTGAAAGTAGTTCTGCTTCAAACCGCCTAAGGCATCAAAATGTTATTGTGGCTCGTACTTTTGACCCAGTAATCTCTGATATGGATAGTATCCGACAAGTCCTTGAGATGTTTGAGTTTCAATGATGGGGGAATCTATTCCAAATGGATGCACCTAAGGTTTATGAGGATGAGGTTCAAAGCTTCTTTTCCAGCCTCTTTCTTGTTGATACAAACCATATTTTTTCTTTGGTGAATGGAATGGATATCGTGTTCGATGTAAGTATACTTGGGGATACTATTAAGGTCCTTACAATTAGTGTGTCTAATGTGAAGGACAATGCAAACCAGAAGAGGGACCAGATCCACAAGAAAGCATTACTCCCTGTTTATCAGTTGCTCTTCAAAATGGTAAACAAAGTTCTATTGCCTCGTGTTGAGAGGAGGTCCACGGCCTCTAGGTCTGACCCCTTTTGATGGAGCAACTGGATAGCTTTAATCCTGTCAGCCTGCCATCTATTATGATCGATAACATGCAAAAAGTAACAACCTTCAATGATGGTAATCATGGTCTTCTATACGGGTTTCTGCTTACACAAGTATTTAAGTTCTTCAAGGTGCCCTTGGGGCAAGGCAAGGTAGGAACCAAGAAGCAAACTTTCTCACAGATAACGTTGGAAGAATGCGAGTGCGTAGAAAATAATGGAGGAGGTTAGGTAGTACATCAACCATCTTATAGCTTATTAATGCTCAAAATAGTGCAACTGAGGAGATTCGACGGTTGAGGGCCAGGAATGCTATCCTGGAAGGTCAGCAAGCCCAAGGGGCTCCGACGTCAAATGATGAAGTGGCTCGTTTGACACAAGAAAAAGCTAACCTTAGGGCATAAGTGGAGAACCTGAAAGTAGAACTGCTCAATAAGTAAAAGTCGGCCAATGCCCGAATAGAGTTAGTGCTCCAAACTCTTACTGTAGATTTCAAGCCCTCTACTCCTAGTGCCCCATAGTTACCCCTTCACTGACCAGTTTCTGGATCGTTCTTTTAAGTTTTTTTTTTCATGTCATATATTGTTTCTTTTTTTTTATGTGGTTGGGATGTAACAGTACTGCTCCCGTCTTTAACAATCCAAATATTCCTTTGCTTTTCAAGAAAAGGCATATGTTTTTATATATATAAAATCTATCCTCTGTTATTATCTCATTGCTCGAATTTTCTACTTCTCTTCTCTATCATGTTGTGTGCAAATATATGGCATGATTTAGCTAGTATAGACTTCCTTATGTTGTTTGACTGTGTGGTTTTTTACTGATGCCAAATAGGGAAAGTATAAGTTGAATCAAGGATATGATTAAGGGGAAAGTATAAAGTCAAGGGGAACTTGTGAAGTTCCTGTTAGCTTATCTGGCTCTCTTTACTATTAATACATGTTATCAATGTCTAAGTTTGTCATCTTCAAAAAGTGGGAAATTTATGGGTTTTCAATAACTTTGCCTTATGTATTGATGATCTAACAAACTTGTTGTCAAGAACCAGATAGGAAACCTGACACACTTGGAATACATTGCAAATCAACGAAGTCCAGCTAAATATGAATTACTATAGCTTCAAGATATAGAGAACCAAACAAGGACATGATACCCTTTGTTGTTCCCTCATAGCAATACGAGGTCAATTGGACATAGCTGGAAACGATGTGACTGCCTGTATTATTTCTGCCTGCACTAAACTGTTTCCAACGGTCACTTATCCTTTGACTAACTAAAGTGCTTACATAATTCAAGTGATGTCACCAAGGTGTATTAACAAGGATATTATATCAAAACATCACTTGTGAATTTACTTCAAGCATTCAAGTCTTCTGAAAACAGTGAACTCAATTCTGAAGACTTGAAGAACAAAGTAAAATGCTACTATAGACCAGTTCCTAAATTGAATATTTTGTTGTCCTTTGTTGAGTTGTAACTTTTTGATTGTTCTTATTGTAATTCCTAAATTTCTTAGTTTGAAGCGGTACTTAGGAACCTCTTTGTAAATCCATAAACTTTCTGAGTTTGTATTATGACTAGAGTTAGTCATAAGTTAAATCCTTTGTAACTAGTGAGTGACAAAGTGGCTTGTGGTAAGTATATTACAAGTTAGAGTGATTGAAGTCTTTGTAGTAGAGTCATTACAAAGTGGCTTGTAATCGAGTATTTACAAGTTAGTGAAGTTGAAAACCTACAAGTGTAGGTCGTGGTTTTTGACCTCTTGAGTGGGATTTTTCCACATAAAAATCTTGTGTCTCATTTACTTAGTGTTTCATTATTATTCTTAGTGGGAACTCATAGAGGACCAGGTACTCTATAGTTTGATGGACTCATATAAACAAACATAAGAATGCCTAGTTAATTAAAATTAGTGGGTAATTAATTAATAAGTTTGGGATAAGACTTAACCCCCCCCCCCCCCCCCCCCC
>MU717989.1:79742-111612 GCA_026770625.1 Nicotiana glauca
AGAAAGGTGTCACACTTTGACCACACCAAGCTTGGAATGTGGATCCTACCCAAATATTAAAGATAATATTCATAATTAATCAATATTTTCTAGTCTCTTAAGCAAAATTTTAGCCAAGCTTTTCATTTCTTGTAACGTCAATTTCAATCTCTTAAGAAGAGTTTTCAGTAAGCTTTCCACTCCATAAAATAAATTCTAAATCCCTTGAAAAGAGTTTCAACAAAGATGATTTTGCAAAGCAACGTTATTATTTTGAGCATTTCATATGAATTGTTTCCTATTTTGATCTCGTCGTTATGTGTTTCATCGCAAATAACGTATGTTAGAGGGGTTTTGAAGAGAATTGGCTCAGGTATCTTAAAACTATCCCTTCTTTCTTTTGGCATAATCTATATGACACAAACGAAAGATGAAAATGCACAACTTCCATAAATGACTATATTCATAGAAGTGTTAGAGGTGCATATGTTCTTGAATTCTCATGTGTCCTATTATTTTATCATCTCTTCATGGTTTCAGAAAAATACGTAATTTTCATGCATTACATTCATTTATACATATACATGGACCCATGACTAGATGGCGTTATATACGCATATATATGTATATTATATGTATATGGAATCTGGAAAAAGGTTATGGCGTTATATACGTACCGCCACATGATCATCTGGTTTACGTTAATGATGTTGCCCATAGTGGCGAGATGATATGGTCGGATGTACGCATATATATGTATATTATATGTATATGGGATCAGGAAAAAGTTACAACGTTATATACGCACCACCACCTGATCAGCTGGTATACGTTGATAATGTTGGCCACAGTGGCGAGATGATATGATGGGATGCCCTCAGAGGCTTAATGATGTTATGAATACATGTACCTATGCACGACATCACATTTATACGTATATGAATGATACTATAAGTATTACATAATCTACAGAGTTATCCAAACTTACATGTCGATTTTCTATTATTTACTAATTTTCAAACCTTACATACTTGGTACATTATTTGTACTGAGGTCCCTTTGGCCTAGGGAGATTGCATTTCATGTTGCAGGTCCCTAAAGACAGGTAGAGAATCCTCCAAGTAGGCTATCAGCTCAACGGAAGATGTTGGTTCTCTATATTTACTCTGGAGTTGTTTGTTTGGTCAATTTGATTTAGATGTTTATTGTAATGTATGGAGGGCCCTGTCCCGACCTTTATGATAAGTATTTACTCTTAGAGGTTTGTAGACAGATGTCATGTATACGGATGCTTTTATGGCCTTGACGGCCTATGTTTTGAACTTTTAACTTCACTACCTTGTAAACACACTATTACAAGCCACTTTGTAATGACTTTATTACAAAGACTTCAACTCAACTAACTTTTGATACACTTACCACAAGCAACTTTTTCACTCACAAGTTACAAAGACTTCAACTCAACTAACTTGTGATACACTTACCACAAGCCACTTTGTCACTCACTAGTTATAAAGACTTCAACTCAACTAACTTGTGATGCACTTACCAAAGCCACTTTGTCACTAGCTAGTTACAAAGACTTCTACTTATGTCTAACTCTAGTCATAACACAAACTCATAAAGTTTATGGTTTTACAAAGGAGTTCCTACACAATGCTTCTAACTAAACTAAGTAGGAGTTACAAATGAAGAACAACTAACAAAGACTCAACAAACCTAAGGACTTAAGATATCTTCAATCTGTGGATCTGGTCCTTGAGGTTGCAGCAGCTTTGTTCTTGAGACAAGTTGTGGCTAGCACTTGAGAGAATATTTTCTTCTAATTTTGCAAGTGTTGGAGAGATGAAATCCCTTGCCTCATACTGATAATATGTGTATGTGATGTCATTAAGGATGATGCAATAAATTGCCCTTTAGTTTGGCCTTAGCAAGCTACAGTTGTGCTGATGTATTGCTGCTAGACTGTACAGTGCATCAGTCTACCAGACGGTACAGAGCAGCAGTCATCTAGATGGTACCGTGCAGCGACTGTTGCAGTTATAGAGTTGATTGTACAACGACGAGGGAAACTAATCCATTTCTGGTCCTTCTGCTGTTTCCTTATCTGATTTCATTGAGAATTGGACCAGACATCTGAGTAGTTATTCAAAATACAAGGGATCTTAATTGTATAGGATTCCTTATCTTGTTCACTCATGAAGTAAGTTTTTTTACCTTTATTGGTTGTATCTGACATCACTTACAATGATGTAAGCAAGGTAGGTAAAAAGTCTTCCACAGAAAGTTGACTGCTGCACTATTCATGTACAGTAGTATGTGCAGGCGGCAACTTTCCAACTGGAGAGTTGACTCATACAGTCTCCTCTGGAACCGTTATGGACCTGTTCCCTCAGCTGTTTCTTCTACTCTGAAGAGTTGAGTTATATCCTACGCTAGATCCCAACCTGTAACTTTGTGATCTTAAGGTCTTGTAAATGTGTAACAAGTTCCTTATCTGGTTATGGTTGGTAAGTTTGTTAGATCATCAAAATATCAAATTACTTGTAACCTATCAATTTTCCCATTTTTTATGATGACAAACTTAAAATTGACATTCCCCCTAAGAACTGGATTTGCACATTGTTCCTCCTACATATTAGCCATATCCCTCCTAAGAACCAAACCTAAGGAATTGATCACAGCTGGTTCCTCAAGACTATTTAGCAAATCATCAAAACTTTAAAACCATAACTTATCAATTTCCCATTTTTTGATAATGACAAACCCAGAATTAATATTCCCCCTAGGAATTAGGTTCCTTACATCTATTGACAACATCTGGTCCGTACCTAGTTCCTTGAAGACGTTTGTCATCATCAAAACATGACATAGCGTAACTAAGAGTAATTTCCTCCTTTTTGATGATGCCAAACCCAAAATTAATATAACACTTGAGAACCAGATTCCTCACATGTTTCCCAGAGGATCAGACCTATAATCAACATATTATCAGCAACGTTCCCCCTCCGAAGCAGAGCTATCTTTTATGTACAACAAAACATATAAATTCGATTATGTTCCTCCCCCATGTTGAAACCTATATAACTTACCCCTTTTGGCATCATCGAAAAGAATAACAGAAGAAGCACAGTGTCACGACCCCAGTTCGTCCTCCGTGAACTGTCGTGACGACACCTAGTCCCTACAACTAGGTAAGCCTAACAAGTGCGAAAAAACAATCGAAACCTTGCGGAAAATATAACTTAAAAACTAGGATTTAATAAAATGGAAACGAAATATAAAATGCCAGTCGGCACATACAACACACCATCTTAAACTTCTATAATACTATCCCAAAACCTGGATACTCACGGGAACACAAACTGAAAGAATATAGTAAAATGTTCTAACACCGGAATGTCTACATCAACAGTCTGATAGAAGATCTAACACTACAAGATGGAATAAAGAGGGAGACTTTTCGATCTGCAGACGCGGTAGATGTACCCCGATGTCTTCAAAAGCTCTGCCTGCCTCAAGGATGGTAAGCCTGTGCAGCAGTACCTGGATCTGCACATGAAAAACATGTGCAGAAAGGGCATGAGTACACCACAGTGGTACTCAGTAAGTGCCAAGCCTAACCTCTATGGGGTAGTGACGAGGAAGGTCAGGGCCCTACTAAGGTTAAATAAGATACAGGTTTAACAGTGTGAAATGACAGTGTAATTAAATAACACAAGATATAAAGGACAAGCAACTATTACAAAGGCAAGTAAAACACAGTAAAAGACATAACTCAGTTCCGAGATAACAATCGGGGATCTCCCAGGATACCGTCCTGTAGTCCCCAAATATAAATACCATATGTATTGGATATCGCAGGTGCAGTCCAACTCATAAATGTGCATGGGGATCTTCCGGAATGCAATTCCGTAGTCCCAAAATAAACATATAGGGGAACTCCTGGGATACCGTCCTGTAGTCCCAAAATAAAGTTCAGGGGATCTCCCGAAATACCCTTTCGTAGTCCCAAAGTAAATACACATCAACAACAATAAATTTAATCCACTAAATTTCATATCAAAGTAAAGCAGGTAATCCTAACATAGCATGATTCACGTAGCACAATTAAGGCAGTTAATATAGATAGAGAAATTTTGTCAAATAGATATATTTCTCTAAGCTATAGCAGGTTTAATATCCAAATAGTGTAAGGAAGGAAATGAGGAACACAATTCAAGGCTATTTTAAAGAAAAATTGGATTTACAAAAATTAGCACAAGTGCGCACTTGTCACCTCACGTACAAGGCATTTAAGTTACCACAATATCAATCCTAAGGGGAAAAGTCCACCACACAAGATTAGACAAGCCACTTACCATGAACCGGCTCAAATCAACTAGAAACCACGCTCTTGCCATGAGTATCCGACTCCAAATAGCCCAAATCTATTCAATTCCATTTCATAATGTAAATAATACTTCAAGAAGTAGATTCTACAATTAAATTCTAAGCAAATATGTGAAATTATGTAAAATAACCAAAATGCCCCTTAGGCCAACGTCTCGAAATCGGGTGAAATTCACATTTTCAGAAACCTCGTACTCTCGCGAGTCTAATCAGACAAACATATCTCAAATCGGATGTCAAAAACCCAATCAAAACTAAGTTTCTAGGTCTAAGAACTTTTTCCCAATTTTTCATTCAAAATGTGAAATTAAAGGAGGAATTCAAGCTTAGATTATTGGGTTACAAGCAAAAAGGAGTTTAGAATCGTTACCCAATTGATATCTTTGAAAATCCTTCAAAATCTCTATCAAATCAAAGCTCCCAAACTTAAGTTTTGATAAAAATGGCTAAACTCTCGATTTTGAAATCTTATATCTGCCTAGGTGTATTGTGAATCACGATCGCGAAGAGTAAAAGTGAAGGCTCCAATAAATGGCCTACACGAACGTGAGAGGAGGCAAGCAATCGCGAAAGAGGAAGAGATGACCTTACACGATCGCGTCTGAAGACACGCGAACGCGAATAAGAAATGGGGCTACTGAGTCACCGGCTAAGTTTCTACTACATGAACGTGAAGGAGCAACCATGAACATGAAAGTGGAAGGGGCAGCACTATGTGATCGCCATCATAGTAATGCGATCGCGAAGAAGGAATTGGACCCCCTCCGGATTTACACTATGAGGTCGTGAGAAGAAGGCTGCGATCGTGATGAAGAAAGGTCTGCAACACCTGAACCAGAATTTCTGCAACTTTTAAACAACTCAAAATGACCCATTCAGCATCCGAAGCATACCCGAAGCCCCCTGAACCTCAACCAAACCTACGGACATGTCCCATAACATCATTCAAACTTATTCCAACCCTCAGAACGCTCAAAACAACATCAAAACACCTATTTTTATCGGATTCAACCTTAAGAAATTTCAAAAACTCTAAAACATATTTTCGATCAGAAAGTCTATTAAACCACATCTGAATTCCATTCCAACCCTCCGATCAAAATCCCACTATCGAACCGAAAACTTTTAAAAATTCAACTTTCGGCATTTCAAGCCTAAATTAGCTACGGACCTCCAAAACACAATCTGACAATGCCCATATACTTGAAATCACCTAACTGAGCTAACAGAGCCAACAGATTTCCATTCCGAGGTCGTCTTTACACTGTTCCAACTATGATCAATCTTCTAACACTTAAGCTCTCCTTTAGGGACTAAGTGTCCCAAAACTCTCTGAAACTCAAAACCGAACATCCCATCAAATCAAAATAGCAGAAATAAACTTGGGGAAAATAGTTAATAGGGGATCGGGGCATAAATTCCAAAAACAACCAGCCGAGTCGTTACATCCTCCCACACTTAAACATTTGTTCATCCTCGAACGAGCACAAAGACATACCTGAAGTAGTGAAAAAATAAGGGTACTGGCTGAGCATTTCGTGCTCGGCCTCCTAGGTCGCCTCTTCGACTGGCTGACCCCGCCACTGAACCTTCATGGGTGCAATGTTCTTTGACCTCAGCTTCCTAACCTACCTATCCAATATTGCCACTGGCTCCTCAACAAAAGATAGATCCTTATCCAACTGGACTGAGCTGAAATCCAACATGTGCGGTGGATCACTGTGATACCTCTGGAGCATAGAAATATGAAATACTGGGTGAACTCCTGCCAAGCTGGTATGTAAGGAAAGCTCGTAAGGAACCTCCCCAATGCGCCTCAATATCTTAAAAGGGCCAATAAACCTCAGACTCAACTTCCCCTTCTTCCCAAATATCATAACGCCCTTCATAGGCGAAACGCGAAGCAGAACCCGCTCTCCTACCATATAGGAAACATCACAAACCATCCGGTCCACGTAACTCTTCTGTCTGGACTGGGTTGTACAGAGTCTATCCTGAATCACCTTGACTATCTCCAACCCATCCTGACAAAATCTTTGCCTAATAATTTGGCCTCACCTGGCTCGAACCAACTCACCGGAGATCTGCATCGCCTACCATATAAGGCCTCGTACGGTTCCATCTGAATGCTGGACTGATAGTTGTTATTGTAGGCAAACTCCACCAATGGCAAGAACTGATCCCAAGAACCTCTAAACTCAATACACGCACTGAGCATATCCTCAAGAATCTGAATAGTTCACTCGGACTGCCCGTCCGTATAAGGGTGAAATGTCGTGCTCAACTTCACCTGAGTACCCAACTCCTACTGTACGGCTCTCTAGAACTGTGATATGAACTGAGTACCTCTATCTGAAATAATGGAAACTAGAATACCATGCAGACGGATAATCTCCCGGATATAAATCTCTGCTAACCGCTTCGAGGAATAGGTAATACACACAGGGATGAAATGCACGGACTTGGTCAGCCGATCCACAATAACCCAAATGGCATCAAACTTCCTCAAGGTCCGCAGGAGTCCAGATATGAAGTCCATGGTGATCCGCTCCCACTTCCACTCCAGGATCTCTATCTGTTGAAGCAATCCACCCGGTCTCTAGTGCTCATACTTCACCTGCTGACAATTAAGGCACAGAGCTACAAACCCAACTATATCATTCTTCATCCACCTCCACCTGTAGTGTTGCCTCAAATCTTGATACATCCTCGCGGCACTCGGATGAATGTAATACTGTGAACTGTGGGCCTCCTCTAGAATCAGCTCCCGAAACCCATCAACATTAGGTGCACAAACCCGACCCTGCGTCCTTAATACTCTATCCTCGCCAATGGTCACATCTCTAGAATAACCATACTGAACTTTATCCTTGAGCACAAGAAAATGAGGATCATCAAACTGACATTCCCGTATACAGTCAAACAAGGAAGACCAAGAGACCACACAAGCTAGAATCCAGCTGGGCTCCGAAAGATCCAATCTCACAAACTAGCTTGCTAGGGCCTGAACATCCATTGCTATAGTCCTCTCTGTTACTGGTAAATAAGCCAAACTCCCTAAACTTTCTGCCCGGTGGCTCAAAGCATTGACCACCACATTGGCCTTGCCGGGGTGGTATAAGATAGTGTTGTCATAATCTTTCAGCAACTCTACCCACCTCCTCTGACACAAATTAAGGTCCTTCTGCTTGAATAGATGCTGCAAACTCTGGTGATCAACAAATATCTCACAAGGTACGCCGTACAAGTAATGACGCCAGATCTTCAAGGCATGAACAATGGCAGCTAACTCAAGATCATGGACAGGATAATTCTTCTCATGTATCTTCAACTGTATGGACGCGTAGGAAATCACCCTACCGTCATGCATCAATACCGCTCCAAGGCCAACTCTTGAGGCATTACAATAGACAGTATAAGACCCCAAACCAGTAGGCAATATCAAAACTGGGGCTGTAGTCAGGACTGTCTTGAGCTTCTGAAAGCTCTCCTCACACTCATCCATCCACTGGAACAGAGAACCCTTCTGCGTTAGTCTAGTCATAGGTGCTGCAATAGATGAAAACCCCTAAACAAATCGACGGTAATAACCCGCCGAGCCAAGAACACTATGGATTTCTATAGCTGAGGATGGTCTGGGCCAACTCTGCACGACCTCCACTTTCTTCGGATCCACCTGAATACCCTCTCTCGAGACCACATGACCCAAGAACGCCACAAAATCCAACCAAAACTCACATTTTGAGAACTTAGCATACAACTTCTTCTCTCTCAAGGTCTGGAGCACTGTCCTCAAGTGCTGCTCATGCTCTACCCGACTCCGTGAATACACCAGAATCTCATCAATAAAAACGATCACGAACGAATCAAGATATGGCCAAAAAACACTGTGCATCAGATGCATGAAGGATGCTGGGGCATTAGTCAGCCCAAAGGAAATAATAAGGAACTCGTAATGACTATAGCGACTCCTGAAGGCAGTCTTCGGGATGTCTGGCTCCCGAATCTTCAACTGATGATAGCCTAAACACAAGTCAATCTTAGAAAACACACAGGCACCCTGCATCTGATCAAACAAGTTATCAATACGAGGCAAAGGATAGCGATTCTTCACTGTCACCTTATTCAATTGGTAGTAATCAATACACATGTATAGAGAACCATCTTCTTCTTCACAAATAACACAGGAGCATCCAAAGGCGATACACTAGGCTGAATAAAAACCTTATCAAGTAATTCCTGTAATTGCTCCTTCGACTCCTTCAAATCAGGAGGAGTCATACGATACAGAGGGATAAAAATGGGTTGTGTATGGCGACAGATCAATGCCAAAATCAATGTCCCAATCAGGTGGCATGACTGGAAGATCAGCTCGAAACACATCAGGGAAATCCTGTACTACTAGGACTAAATCAATATAAGGATTATCCGTACTGGCATCTGTCACATAAGCTAAGTACACATCACAACCTTTCTCAACCATATGTTGAGCCTTACGGAAAGAAATAACTCTACTGGGAGTGTGACCTAAGCCACCCATCCACTCAATACGTGGTATACCTAGCATGGCCAGTGTCACAGATTTGGCGTGACAATCAAGAATAGCATAATGGGGCAACAACCAGTCCATGCCCAAAATAATATCAAAATCAACCATGCTGAGCAATAATAAGTTGGCACTGGTCTCAAAACCACAAAGAATAACCAAACATGACTGGTAAACACGGTTTACAATAAGAGAATCTCCCACAGGAGTAGAAACATAAATGGGGGAACTCAAAGAATCCCGAGGTACACCCAAATACGTAGCAAAATAAGAAGACACATAAGAATAAATTGAGCCTAGATAGAGTAGTTATGATGCATCTCTGTGATAGACCAAGATAGTACCTGTGATGACAGAATCGGAGGCAACAGCATCGGGACAGGTAGGCATGGCATAGTATTTGGCATGGACTCCCCCTCTACGGTGACCTCTACCTCTATAGCCTCTACCTCTAGCTGGCTGAGCAGGTGGGGTAGCAACTAGAGCTAAAACCATAGCCTGAGAGCTCTGTGGGGCCTGTTATGGCGGAGCAGTCTGCGGAGGGGCACCCCTCGTAAGTTTGGGGAAATCCCTCACCATATGGTGTGTATCCCCACACTCAAAACAAGCTCTAGGAGGACTTGGCGGGTGTGACTAGCTCGGTCTAGGTCTGCTGGACTGACCACTTGAAGTACCCCGTGTAGGATGCGCACTAGAGACTAGAGGTGCATAATAAGGATCCTGAGGCCAAGGTGGAGCTGGAATACCACTGGCTACTAGAAGAGCTGAATGAATGGGGCAACCCATATGATCACTACCATGACGACCTGCAGTTGGGGCATGGGCACCAGAATAATGCCCCGACTCTCGAGACCTCTTGGCCTCTCTCTCCTCTATATCCCTAACATGGATACCCTCAATCCTCCTAGTAGTGCTCACCACCTGTTGATAAGATATATCCATCTCTAACTCACGATCCATGCTAGAACTGATATTGGGAATAAGCCGCTCAATAAACCGGCGAACCTTCTCGCAAATTGTAGAAACTAAGGGTGGTGCATGTCTAGCCAGGTCAATGTAACAAATAGTATACTCCGAGATAGTCATAGTACCCTTGCGAAAATGCTCAAACTCCGCACGCCAGGTATCCCTAAGACTTTGGGGGACATACTCCCTCGTGAACATATTCAAAAATTGAGCCCAAGTTAGGGAAGCTGCCTCATCTGGGACTGTCTAACTCATAAGCATGCCACCACTGATAGGTGGTTCCTCAAAGTTGGAAGATAGTGAAAGAAACCCCCTCGTTCCTGATATACCTATCGTGCGGAGAATACAGTAGCACTCCTCCAGAAATCCCAAGGCATCCTCTGATGCTAACCCACCGAATATAAGAGGGTCATATTTCTTGAACCTCTCAAGCCTCTACTGCTCATCCTCTGAAGTCAATGCCCTGTCCTCGGGCTGAACTGGTATTGCAGGCGGTGTAGGAATAATCTCTAGGACCTGCTCAACATGCACTCGCTACTCAGGAGTGCAGGCGGTGGGTGTCTGTACTCCTCCACCGGCCTGGGATGTGGCTGCAGCAAGGGGAAGCAACCCTACCTGAGCCAAAGTGGTGTACATGCTCATAAACTATGCCAAAGTCTCCTGCACTGCTGGAGTAGTAGTGGCAGACGTATTAGGCGTTTGGACTACGGCTGGTACTTCTGGTGGTACCTTGGCGGCAACTCGTGCGGATGCTCTGGCTGCACCACGAGCGCGTCCACGGCCTCTACCCCGACCCTAACCTCTGGCGGCTCTAATAGGGGGCACGGGTGCCTGATTATCTCGAGTAGTGCGTATCCTCACCATCTGTGAGAGAATAGAAAGACAAAAGTTTAATTGTGATATCAAAACTCTCACACGACAAGGAAATCAAATGAAGTGGAATTTTCCTAACAGTTACATAGCCTCTCGTAGATAAGTATAGACGTCTCCGTACCGATCATCGAGACTCTAATAAATTGGTCTGTGTTCCGTGACTCCTATGAACCTAGAGCTCTGTTACCAACTTGTCACAACCCAGTTGGCCCTCCGTGAACTATCGTGACACCACCTAGTCCCTACGACTAGGTAAGCCTAACAAGTGCAGAAAAACAATCTAAACCTTGCGGAAAATATAACTTAAAAATCAAGATTTAAGAAAATGTGAACAAAATATAAAATGCCACTCGGCACATACAACACAACATCTCAAACTTCTACAATACTATCCCAAAACCCTGAATCTCATGGTAATACAAGCTGAAAGAATATAGTAAAATGCTCTAACTCCAGCATGTCTACATCAATAGTCTGATAGAAGGGCTAACACTACAAGATGGAACAAAGAGGGCAATTTTAAGTTTGCGGACATGGCAGATGTACCTCGAAGTCTCCAAAAGCTCTCCCTGCCTCAAGGATGGTAAGATTGTGCAGCGGTACCTGGATCTGCACATGAAAAACATGCACAGAAAGGGCATGAGTACACCATAGCGATGCTGAGTAAGTGCCAAGCCTAACCTCGGTGGGGTAGTGACGAGGAAGGTCAGGGCCCTACTGAGGTTAAATAAGATACATGTTTAATAGTATGAAATGATAGTGTTATTAAATAATATAAGATATAAAGGACAGCAGCAACTATTACAAAGGCAAGTAAAACACAGTAAAAGACATTACTAAATTCCGAGATAACAACCGAGGATTTTCTAGGATACCGTCCTGTAGTCCACAAATATAAATACCTTATCCAGTAGATCTCTCAGGTGCAGTCCCGTAGTCCAACTCATAAATGTGCAGGGGGATCACCCAGAATACATTTCCGTAGTCCCAAAGTGAACATATAGGGGAGCTCCCGGGATACCATCCCGTAGTCCCAAAATAAAGTGCAAGGGATCTTCCAAAATACCATTCCATAGTAACAAAGTAAATACACAGCAACAACAAAAAATTTAATCCAATCAATTTCTTATCAAAGTGAAGCAGGTAATCCTAACCTTGCATGATTCATGTAGCACAATTAAGGCAGTTAAGACAGATAGAGCAATTTAGTCAAGTAGACATGTTTCTCTAAGATACAACCGTTTTAATATCCAAACAATGTAAGCAAGGAAAGGAGGAACACAATTCAAGGATATTTTAAATAAAAACAGGATTTCCAAAAGTTAGCAAAAGTATGTGCTCATCGCCTCACATACGACGCATTTCAATTACCACAATATCAATCCTAAGGGGAAAAGTCCCCCACACAAGGTTAGACAATCCACTTACCTCGAACCGGTTAAAATCAACTAGAAACCACTCTCTTTCCACGAGTATCCGACTCAAAATGACCCAAATCTATTCAATTTCCTTTCATGATGTAAATAATACCTCAAGAAGTTGATTCTACAATTAAATTCTAAGCTAATTTGCAAAATTATATAAATTAACCAAAATGACCCTCATGCCAACGTCTCGGAATCGGGTGAAATTAATATTTTCAGAAACCTCGTACTCTCACGAGTCTAATCATACAAAAATCTCTCAAATCGTATGTCAAAAACCCAATCAAAACTAAGTTTCTAGGTCTAAGAACTTTTCCCCAGTTTTTCATTCATAATCCAAAATTAAAGGAGGAATTCATGCTTAGATTAATGGGTTACAAGCAAAAAGGAGTTTAGAATCATTACCTATCGATATCTCTGAAAATCCCTCAAAATCTCGCTCAAATCCTAGCTCCCAAGCTTAACTTTTGATAAAAATGGTTAAACCCTTGATTTTGAAGTCTTATATCTTACAAAAACTTCAACTCAACTAACTTGTCATACACTTACCACAAACCACTTTGTCACGCACTAGTTACAAAGACTTCAACTCAATTAGCCCGTGATACACTTACCACAAGCCAATTTGGCACTCACTAGTTACAAAGACTTTAACCCAACTAGCTTGTGATGCACTTACCACAAGCCACTTTGTCACTCGCTAGTTACAAAAACATCAACTTATGACTAATTCTAGTCACAACACAAACTCAGAAAGTTTATGGTTCTAAAAAAGGGTTCCTACATAATGCTCCTAACTAAGCTAAGTAGGAGTTACAAATGAAGAACAACTAACAAAGACTCAACAAACCTAAGGACATTGATATATTCAATCTTTGGATCTGGTCCTTGATGTTGCAGCAGCTTTGTTCTTGAGAGAGGTTGTGGCTGTACTTGAAAGAATATTTTCTTCTAATTTTTCAAGTGCGTAAGAGATGAAATCCCTTATCTCATATTGATAATATATGTATGTGATGTCATCAAAGATGATGCAATAAATTTCCCTTTAGTTTGGCCTTAGCAAGCTAAATTATGTTATTATACTGCTGCTAGATGGTACAGTGCAGCAGTTTGCCAGACGGTACAGTTCAACAGCTTTTACCATTGTAGATTTGACTATACAACGACAAGCTAAGCTGATCCCTATCTGGTCCCTCTGTTGTTTTCTTATCTGATTTCATTGAGAATTAGACCAGACATCTGACTAGTTATTCGAAATGCAAGGGAACTTAATTGTATCATATTCCTTATCTTGTTCTCTCATGAAGTTGTTTTACCTTTCTTCATTGTATTTATACATGTATGACATCACTTACAATGATGTAAGCAAGGTAGGTAAAAAGCCTTCCACAGAAAGTTGACTATTGTACTACTCCTGTATAGTAGTATGTGCGGGAAGCATCTTTCCACTTGGAGAGTTTACTTCATACAGTCTCCTCGAGAACCGGTAGGGACCTGTTCCCTTAGCTGTACCTTCTACTCTGAAGAGTTGAGTTATATCTTACACTGGATCACAACCTGGAACTTTGTGATCTTAAGGTCTTGTAAATGTTTAATAGGTTCATTATTTAGTTCTGAATGGTAAGTTTGTTAGATCATCAAGAAATAAAGTAAAGACTTATGCCCAAAGTACTTGTAACCTATCACAAATAATCATGTTGGCCTTATAGGCCCGTATGTCACATGTATGAGTTTCTATATCAGGTTGGGTCGTTCTATGTTGGGTATTCCTTCATGTTTACTCTGGTTATCTCTTGATGCCCCTTTTGGAACACTTACCTATAGTGATATAATTAGAAAAATACGTTATGTTGGTACTCAGTTGAGTAAGGTACCGGGTAACGGTCGCGGCCCATCTGTATGGGTCGTGATAAAAGTGGTATTAGAGCAGTTCTTGTCACGACTCAAATTGATCGGCCTTGACAGGCACCCTGTACCTTACTCAACCGAGAACCAAAACTTCGTATCTTTTCGTATCATGCTACCATAGGTAAATGAGATGGAAAGGTTGTCGTAGGATAACTAGAATAAAATATGTAATACCAACTTATAAATAACATATATGGGCCTATAAGACCATAATGATCACTCGTATACTAAACATAGGCCGACAAGGCGATACAAACTTTCACGTACATGACATCTGTCTACAAGCCTCTAAGAATACATAATATCATAAAGGTTGGGATAGGGTCCCGCCATTTTAATCAATACATGTAATAATCATACTGACAAAAGAAGCAACTTCGAAGCAAATGGAGCGCACCAACACCTTCCGTTAAGATCATAGCATACTTGGAGGGCTTTCATCCTATCTATTGGGACCTGCGGGCATGAAACACAGCATTCCCAGGCAAAAGGAACGTCAGTATGAATAATGTACTGAGTATGTAAGGCACATAAATAAGTATATAAAAGACATGGAAGAAACATGGAGTAAATGACTCAACCTATAAGACTTGATAACTTTGAAAATCATTAAATACTTTTAGTGTCATGCATATTCATATAAATGTCATGTCGTGCATAGGTACATGTGTTCATAACATCATCAAGCCTCTAAGAGCATCCCATCATATCATCTCGGCCATTGTGAGCAAAATATCAATGTATACCAGTTAATTTGGTGGTGCATATATAATGTTGTAAACTTTTTCCATATCCCATGTACATACATATATATGCGTATATAACATCGTCTGGTCATGGGTCAATGTACATGTATAAATGAATGCAATGCATGAGAAGTACGTCAACAAAATCTCTTGGAATGTCATAAGACCATTATACCTATAATTAATAGCATGAGATAAACTTTATCAACTTACGCATTATCTAAGACCCATGAATAGATGATAGAATAATAAAACAACTTCCTGGCTATGTACATGATCAAGCTTTTGAACTGCCCTGAAATAGTCGTGCTCGGTCTGTTTAGGCTTTGAGTGAAGGATTGTATTGCTCAATCATCAAGATCGGGGGTAATCTCGTTTGTTCTATCGGGGAATGAGGTGCGAATCCCTATAGCATTTTATCTTCTCTTTGCTCGGCCCTGAATGCGTTAGGCTTTCTCATCGTCGTTTTGATGGCACCAGCGTACGCCTTATGGAGGAGTCTACCAGTATGGTAAGCGAGTTTATGGGGTCGGGCGCTAGGTTATGATGCCACATCACGCTTCCTTTCGAGAATGCTTCCCTGAACCTCTTCAATAAGACGGGCTTGATCTCATTATCTTTTGGGTCGTTGTCTTTTCGCATGCACGTATAGGTGGTGATGTGTTCATTAGGATCTGAGGTCCCGTTATACTTAGGGAGTTCTTGCGTTCTGGACTTCTTTGAAATAGGTTCATGTTCCACTTCCTTGGGGAACAACCGTTGCACGAACTTCGACAAAGTTGATTCAATCCCTTTAGAGAGATCCCCAAGCATCTTTGTATGGCAGGGTCGACTATCGATCCGTTATTGCTTGATCGGATACTTGCTCGATGGGGGGAGCTGTTTATGGTGCTTCCGTGCTCGGAGTCTTCAGATGGCTTTGTAACTGAGCGATGGCCAACTGTTGCGCCTGCAACATTGCAAAAATAACATGAAGACTAACTTCTTGTGCCTCCCGAGCCGGGGTTCTTTGGGCTTCCAACTGGTTGACATGCTGTATGATTCTGTCGATGTGTGAGGTTTCGTCGACCTGTTGTACGTCCTGCAAATCCGTGTCCGCTAGAACCGGTCCGGGCAAATTATTGGGATTGTGGGGTTCCGTTCCGGCAGCCAAAATAGCCACGGCGTTTTCCCCGTAGTTTTTGAGATTATCATCCTCGACTCTGTTTACTGAGCCAGACATTTCGACCTAAAATCAAGAGATCTCGGACAAGAAAAACTGTGAAAGATAACTTACATTTTTGTAACAGAACCAGCAAGAAAATAATCACTATTATTTTTAGCCCCACGGTGGGCGCCAAACTGTTTACCATGAAAATGGTAACAAAAATAAAATTTGTAAATGGGATTTTAAAAATATGTGATCTATTTTTATGCTGGTTGTTAGAGCAGATGGTGATAAGAATATGAAGTTTAATGATAAAATACAAGCTAAAATGGTGTAGTAATCAAACCGAGGGTCTTGCTATCCTGGCTTCGAACTGGTCGATGGAGGACCTCGAGGACAATATCTGACTCGATCTCGAGCTATTGGGGGTAGTCGAGAAAAGGGGAAATAGTCAGAATATGATCAAGAAAGGCTCTTTATGGCCAATACCAAGCAATAAATGAAGAATAAATATGAAACAAATAATGCGAAGAGTAACCTCGAGCTAGTAAGGACGAGCAAGTTTAGAGAGAAAAGAGAGAGAGATATTATTGATCTGGTAGAGAATAGTTGGAGCAACATCAGATCCTTACAAAGTAGTGGGGCTCCCTTTATATAGGAGGGGAACTCGGCTATAGTACATCATGTATTAATTGTAAAGTATGGAGATGGGACGGCTAGATGCGACGCTTCAGCATAGGCTGTGGATAGGCTGGCTCTGTCAGACTTAGCCGTGTGCCTTGGGAACTTCCCCTTATGTTCTAGTCTCGAACTTTGCCTTCTTTGAGTCGGGCCTCGACGAGCCCCGAGGAAGGGGCCTCGGTCGTAACTCCGCATCCTCGAGGTATCCTTCCGAAATGACTTGATAACAAGAAATTAGGCCCTCTGATTTCACTGCATACATATTTATAGTGTCATGCATATTTGTGTGAATGTCATGTTGTGCATAGGTACATGTGTTCATAATATCACCAAGCCTCTAAGAGTATCCAATCATATCATCTCGTCCACTATGGGCAACATCTTCAACGTATACCAGCTGACCAGGTGGTGGTGCGTATATAACGCCGTGACCTTTTCCTATATCATGAGAAATACATCAATAAAATATCTCGGAAAGTCATAAGACCATTATGCCTCTGAATAATATCATGAAACAAACTTTATCAACTTACATATTTTATGAGACCCATGAACATACGATAGAATAATAATATTTATGGTAATTTAAGAACATAGACATCTCTAATACTTTTATGAATAGAGTCGTTTATGAAATTTGTGCATTTGCTCATTTCATTCATGTCGTATAGATCATGCCAAAAAGAAAGAAGTAATAACCTTAACATACTTAAGTAAATTCTCTTAATAATTCTTCTAACATATATCAATTGCGACACCACGTAACGGTGGATCGAAGTAGGAGAAAATCCGTATAATAATCTTGAGAAAGATTGTAGTATACTTCCTTAAAATTGCACAATCTCACGTGGCTAGGATACAATCTCGTATGAATTGTTGAAGTACTTCCGTTGCCAAGCAAACCATTTGACATCTTACTTTGTATTTGAGAAGTCTTGTTGGGTGCTTTGCTGAATTTTGTCTATTACTTTGTAGAGATGAAAAGGAATTATGACAAGCCTTTATGTCTTTGGTTGTGGGCCCCACTTGTGTGGGATGACTTGACCACCGAAAATCTCTTCAATTTGCCACCTAATTAAATGAATTCAAGATTCATAGTGTTGAAATTTGGGGTTGCCACATTAATCCCCCTTATATTTATCCAATTATTTTATTTTCTTAATTAGCTTTATTACTTAATTAATCTCCCACTAATCCAACAATTAACCAATTACCCATATAATTAAGAGTCGTCTCAAATTACATAAAATAATACTTACTTTTAACACACCTTATACACCTTACTATCATGGTCACGTGGTGCCTTGTATGATACTAGTCCATAAATATCGGATATTTTAGCTCGGGCCATATTTTATCCCAACATGACAAACCTCGACGAAATTCATTTTCTTTAATTTACTTACCATCTCACCTTTACGAATTTACTCATCACTGGTTTGAAATAGGATAATACTTATAATCCCAAAATAATCTCATTCCTGAACTTACGTCGATTAACTTACGACAAAACTTTAACGTGCAAAAATATGAGGTGTAACAATATTCCTTCTTTGGAACATTCGTCCTCGAATGTTAATTGATGAACTTATCATTATCATAGCCTATAGTCATTGTTAATACTTTAGTACTCTTCTTGCCATCTTAGGTAGTTGTTTTGTGAATAAATCAAAAGTCTAGGGTTTTCCCGCCTATAGGTCGCTTTCTTACACCACGGCATGAGGTCGGCATTCTTTCAATCTCATAATTCTTGCTACCTTCTGTCTTGCAGCCTGTATGACATTTTCCTTGTCTGTATGCCTATGCGACCCATCCTTCCCTTATCTTCCAGCCTTTACCCAATAGCTTGATAAGATGTCCCTTTGGGCATCTATGGGTATATTGAATTCTTCGTTCAGTACTTTGTTGAACTCACGAATATTGCTATACCTTATTTTGTTTATCCATCTGTATAACTTTACTGCACCTAGGTAGGTCATACTATACCATAACTATTGCCTCAATTTATCCTTATTGAGGTCCACTACCAAACTCTTGGTTACTTTCGGTGCCTACCCCATGTGTATAAATCCAATTCCTTTAATGCTCCCTCAATACTGTTCATCTTAAGAATGACGGTCTAATCTCATCTAATACTTTGTGAATTTTGTCCATCCATTGTTTATTCACCTTACATGGGTAAATTAATCCCATACAATTCGTGAAATCATTACTCAATTGAAGGCCCAAACATCATCCTTTATTTATCACAACAACACCCTTATTCTACTACCAGGGCGTTATTCTATCTCTTCTAAATGCTATTAGTATTAGACTCCTTTGATTTCACTCAGGCTATACTAAACTTTATATAACTCAGAGAAACCATAAGCTCTTTTTTTTCCTAATACCTTGTCGCTTTACCATACTTTAACTTCCGACCTACACATATCTATTTATATGACTCGCATCCTTCCTTCAACTTACTTGCATCACAGATTTTCTTATCTCATCTTGGAACATCAAACGAGACATCAAATCATTTCTAACTCTTCTTTATTCTCTTAACTAGACTTCTCGATACCTATAACGATAGACTAGATAATATGCCACTGATGATGCCGCTATCATTCTTGGATACTGAATCCCAACACTTCCATCCATCCATCTAAAGTATGGATTACTCATAATCTTTTGCACCTGATTATCTCGTATCACCTTTACCTTTCTTACCTTAAAATATCGCCTCACCTCTTCTAATCCTTCCATAACCTCCCTTCAATATAGGTATAATTCACCTCCACAACTTGAAGCTCTATTATAATACTTGCACCTCTAGTGCATATACAATCAAACTTCATACTGACTTCTTATGAAGCTAGTACTCTTCGAACCGGATTTATTGTAGAGTCCTTATAGAATATCGCTATTGTACTATCTCGCTTGTACCTCTTATATTAAGAGAGATTCCGACATGATTCTAAGGTCTTTATTTTTCTGGGTCCAATAATCAGACACCTGATTTACTTATTTGGTGTAACTCTTTAGTTTTCTCTTTCTTTTGATTAGTCTTTATGTAGGCTTAAGCTATCTTTCGATCTGTGGCTCCTAATATTTGCCATTACCTTATCCTTTCATGGGCGTTAAGGAATACCCATGATAAAATCTTCTAACAACTCGATCATTTGTCTATGCCTTGGGCTAAATTCTTTCTTTGAACTTATACCGAAGTCTTCTACAGTTGTATGATTGTCAACGTATATGTCGCATAGATAATACTACAAAATCTTTAGTGTATCCATAATGTATTAAAACTAGATCATTGGTCGAATAATTCCTTTTGTTCCATCTCAGCTTTCTTTAAACGTATGCAATTACTTTTTCTGGTCATTTCGCCCCCTTATTGCGTGCATACTTAACTTATCCTAGTTCCCACGTATGTTAGAATTTTTGTGCAACTCATATGGTGTGAGCACGTGATTTTTTCCCTAAGCGAATTATTCCTAAAAAATACAAACAAAATGATTTTTTTATTTTTGTTGATATTTGTGGCATTTTTGTGTTAATTAATTGCATAATAATTCATATTTTAAAAAAATATATAATAAAAAATACGCATATGCATTAGGAGTTTAATTTTACAATTTTGGTATTAATTTATTTTTGGGAACAAATTAATAAAAATCAAAAAATAGCATCTTAGTTTTTATTTGAAATTTACTACAAAAATAGATGTTAATTAATTTCTAGAAAATAATTGGTTTAACAATTTAATAAAATCAGAAAATAAAAAAAATATAAAAGGAAAAGGAAATAAAAAAATACAAAGGAAAAATAAAATACAGAAAAATACAAAAAAAATAATAATACAATACAAATACAAATAAAGTAGGCTAATACAAGAATTATACCAAATTAATAGCCCAAATAGATAGTACCCGCCCAGGTCCAAAGAGGAATTACCCGGTCTACCCAGGGGATTCAAAACGACCCCGTTTAGATGCATTAGATCTGAGCCGTAGAAATAATTGATCCAACGGCCAAAGATTGGTCTCTTTATTAAAAATAAAATGACAACGTTTGGACTCGTTAATCTTGGTCGTTCGTTTGTTTAATCTAACGGACAAGGACACATTCTCATTAAAGTCAGACGGTGTCATTTAGGGTCTCATGTTGAGTCGTTGGTTTATTTAATCCAACGGTCTCAGTTCATTAAGAGTCTTTTAATATATCAAAACGTTACATCCTATATTCATTTCAATTCGTCCCCTTCCCCGATCAAACCCTAGCCGCCCCAATTCTCTCCAGAACCCCGCCGGAACCCTACCGGCGGGAAACACAACCTAAGCAAACCACCACACCCTTAACACCATAGAACCACCTCAGCCTCATCATCCCACCCCTCTAGTCTGTTTACCTCAAATAAGTCCCAATCCCTTCGAATATCCGAATTTATCTCGCCGAAACCCTACCGCCAGCGAGTGACACTTCACCTAAATAAACCCGAAATTACACCCTACCACCTCCTGGTTACCCTCAATCCGTTTCTGGAGATTTTAGGCCTTAAAGGTCACTGGAGAAGTTCGAATATGAATTTGAAACTTCTCCGGTGACCCCAAAATTCAAGAAAAAGGCCATAAAAAGGCCTCCTGGATGCCGGAGTTGGTCTTTAAAAGAAAAAGAAGAAAAGAAGAGCAAGACTGTCGAAAAAGAAAATAAGAAAAGCTATGTTTTCTTCTTTATTTCTTTCTTTTGATTTATTTCTTTGTGTGCATGTGTTTGTAAAAATGATACAATATCTTAGGCTTTCTGATTTTACTTTGAAATTTCGATAATATTTGTGATACTATTAGATTTTATAGGATTTTTAATAAGTAATCTGATTAGAAATTAAGGTTTAATAGAATTAATGATTAGATTTGTTTTGATTAGTTTTAGAATTTTTTCGATTCTGATTATCATTCGTTCTTAAATTGATTCTGAAAATTGTTTAGAAATAATTTTTTTTGTTATTAGAATTGAATTGTTAGTTTATTTGATTCGATTGGTTATAGTTGTTAGTATTCAATTAATTTTGATCCTGAATTTAGCTAATATGTCAGGGGTAAAAGGGTAACAGGTAATAGGGAATTTGGTAAATATAATTAGGGTTCAGGGATAATTTGGGGCACAACAAATAGTTCAAATGTAATAAGTCTTATGAGGTAGGGGTATTATGGGCATAATAAAAAGGGCAGTCCAGTGAATATTGAATAGAAGTGGGGGCAAAAGGGGAAACACAGTAGAATAGAACATTCTAGATACGGGAACATGGGTAATTCTACATTAATAAAGGGTAATAAATAAAAATAAATAATAGGGATACAATTGAAATAAAAGGGGGATTAATAGATAATTTCAGGAGTTTTGAATTTTCCTCCCTTCAAACTCTATAAATAGGCCTCCATTAGCGTCTTTCAACAAGTTTTGGAAAATCTGAAATCTACTTAAATATTTTCTACTATTTTCGATCTCAATTCTCACATTTCAACATTTTAAAACTCCAAAAAACATCAAAAATAGCTAAAAGCCCTACTGTTCCATTAGTTCTTAGAGTAGTCTGAAGTTTATTTGGTTCTGATTGTCAAGCGTGGTAAAAATTGAATTGTATCATTCAAATGTTGGTTTTCTGTTGATCTGTCACTGCTGTGTTTTGAATATGGTGTGCTGAAGCTATATCTATTGATTGTTGTTGCTGTTACTATTGTTGATCCTTGTTTTTGTTCAAGTCAACATAGAATCTTATTGATTTTCATTCATTTCCAGGTACACTTCTATTACCTGTTGATGTAGTTACAAGTCGAAGAAATGAAGTGAAAAATGTTCATTTAACATTTTAGTTTACTCCTATTTTTACAAGTGAATCTAATATATGTAGAATGTAGCTTGAAATACTTGTATTCATTAGGATTAGTCTAATATGTAATTGAACTGTATAAACTTGGACTGATTTAAACTTTCAGAGCATTTTAGACGTCATTAGCGTCTGATTATTATTATATTTTTTAGACATTTGTGACATTTAAGATTTTGTTATAATGAAAGGTAGAATTAGATTTGGATTTCAGTAGATAATAACATCTTATAGAGATTAGAATTTAAAGTACTAGCGATATAATTGTTAGATCTAGAACACTTTCAAGCCGGTAGTCTAAATATGAATATTTTGAAATTAGTGTTTGCGAATTTTGTTGTTTAATTTCTGTTACAGAAATAATTTCGATTAACTGATAAGTAAAACGAACATTTTCATATGCTTTAAATCTTAGCGTGTATCAGCATTTCAATAATCAAATTCTGCAATTTTGAGTACGCCATAATTCTCTATTGATCAAAAAAATTTCAAAAGTGATAGTTTAGTGTGATTGTTTGATAACAGGGATAATTACTTAGGATCTATTGAAATATTAAGTATCAAAAATACAAGTTCAGTATAATTATGTGATCAGTTCCTAGTAAATAAAATCGTAAATCCAATAGCATTTTCTTATGAAATTAATAATTGCACATTTAGATTAATTAGGATCAGTTTTCATATTATTTAGACACTGTTTAGGCTCAAATCAACGTTCAGCATTGGACAGTTCATTTCAAGCTATTGTAGCTTTAAAAGACCAGATTCTAATAAATATACCCATATGAGTTTGGCTATACCAGGCCATTTTTGGGACTGATTGTGATTTGTCCTTTCATTGGGCCAATTTCAAGGCCCAATAGATATGAGAATTAAAATAATAAAAATGTTCAAATAGTTCTTAAATAATTAGCTAGGATTTTCTTTCCTTTTAGATACAAAAACCAATAGAACATTTAGTCGCTTTAGGCGTGACCTTTAATAATAAAATGAGATGAGCCTCGCCAAATCAAATATACAATTGCGGGGCCCTCAATAATTGCTTCAAAAAAAATATTAGAATTGGAAGGACTGTTTAGCAAATTTCACAGTCTTTCCCAAAGTTAATTAACACGTAGATGCTTTAGGTGCGATTTATCATAATATTACTTTCTTAAATACGGGTGCACATTTATGTGATCCAAATTTAAATCTCAACGAAGTCAAAATATGTTAAAGTCCACGTGCGTACTGGTACGGCGTGGTTCGAGATACAATTTTATGACGTTGCAATTCTTGTAAAAATTAAACAATAAATACAATAATAGCGAGTTATTAATAAAAGCACATAAAAAAATAGAATATATATGGAAATCAGATAAAATCAAGTACGACAGTTGAGCGACCGTGTTAGAACCACGGAATTCGGGAGTGCCTAACACCTTCTCCCGGGTTAACAAAATTCCTTATCCAGATTTCTGGTTCGCGGACTGTTAACAGAGTCATATTTCCTCGGTCGGGATTCAACCGGTGACTTGGGACACCATTAATCTCCCAAGTGGCGAATCTGAATAAATAAATAAAAATATCCCGTTCCGACTGTCCTTTAAGTGGAAAAACTCCTTTATTACGCCCTTCACGGGGTGTATTAAAACTTCGGTAAAAAGGAGGTGTGACAGTTCTGGCGACTCTGTTGGGGAAAAGAAACCCAGAACTTCGGTTCAGGGTTCAAGCATTCGAGCTCGGAATAATTTTTGTATTTGTTTATATCTGATTTCTTTATATGTTCATGATTAATGTGCTAAATATTTACCGCTTTGATATTATTTGAACTGTATATAAACTGTGCTGAAAACCCTTCTCTTCTCATCTCCGGGTATGTGCTTACTGGTTGAGACTCCCTATTCTGCTAGTGTCAATACGTTTGAATAAGAAAGAGGCCGTACAAGTAACTAAGCCGGATGGCCTTTTGGTTCCCGGTACGTAGCCCCCTCCTCGACTCGAGTTGTCCGCTCGGGTACACAGTCTAGAACATATAACTAGGTCTTGAACTTAGAACAGGGACGTTTATTTGCATCACGTATGACTTAGGGGACTCAACACAGGGGCTGGGTCCGTCTAGGACAGGTAACCAAATACGAAAAGACCATCATGATTACTTGTTGCATTTATTTGTCTCGGACCATCATGCTGACCGGTTAAAAAAAAAGAAAAGGGGAAAGAAAAAAAAAAGAGAAAGAAAATTTTTGTGAAGTGAAAAGAAAGAGAAAAAGAGAATTAATAATTGTTTGATTCTTAGAAAAAACCGATACCCAAATACTGGCGAAACTCTGCCGAAATTTCGAAAAAATAAAATGAAAATTTTTGTTTTTAATAGTTTGTTTTACTAAAAGTAAAGAAAAAAAGTATGTAAAAAAATAAAAATAAAAGTCTTTATTTTAGTTTGGAAAAAATAGGTTGTTTTTATTTTGTTGAATATGAAAAAAAAAAAAAAGAGGAGGCATTATTTTGTCTTGTTTTCAAAAAATAGAAAAGGAAAATAGTTTGTCTTGCCATGAAAAATGAAAATGAAAAAAAAACTTGCTTTTGAAAGTAGTTTTATTATGAAATGTTAAAAATAAAAAAAAAATAAAAAAGTCTTGCTTTTTGCTTATGAAATGTCGAAAATAAAAATGAAAAAAGAGTCTAGTTTTAAAGTAGTTCGTTAATTTGCCCGAACTATGCTGGTTTGATTCTCACCACGTTTGAGATACGTAGGCAACCCTTGACGGGTCCAACCACACCTTTTGCAAAAATAGCCAGAAAATGTCAAAATTTTTGACTTTTGTTGACATAAATAAATTAAGTGAGTTCGTTTTGTCAAAATAGCCGAATGTCCCCAAAAGGGCGTCGAAAGGTTGTTTTTGAAAATGGCCACTGTTGAATCAACACATCCTTAAAATCTTCTCTTGGAAGTGCTGAAAGGCCGTATTGCCAAAGTAGTTAGTTTTTTTTTACTTGTAAAAAAATTAGAATTGAAGAACAAAATATATAGTGCTTTTCTTTTAGGTCATAATTAAATGATTAAATCACATTAATAAATGTGCAGGATGAGCACAACTCAGAATGAATCATTCTTGCATAAGATCCCTTTGGAATTACGTTTGTGGTGGAACGATTTGTGCAAAGAAGGGCAAGATGAAGTGAGTAAATATTTGAAAGGTCTCACCAGTTTGTTAGACATTGCACCCCGAAGGGATATTATCAGAGCATTAATCACGTGTTGGGACCCAGCTCATAATGTATTTCATTTCTCGGACTTTGAGCTAAACCCGACTTTAGAGGAAGTAGCATACTATATTGGGAAGGATGAGGTTCCTCTGAGGCATAAATACTTGATTGCTCCAAGAATTATAGCCATACACAGATTTTTGGACTTTTTGAAGATAGTCAAAACTGTTCATAACCCAGATTTGGTAGACGACTTTTGTACCCTAAATTTCATATATCATCGATATGGGCACATTGGGGATTTAACAACCCAGAAAGCAAAATATGTAGCAAGGGAAATCGTCAGAAATGGGAAGAACATCGACGTTTTGCTTTTATGGTAGTTTTTCTGGGGTTATTAGTATTTCTAAGAAAGGATGGGAATATCGATATAAAGGTAGCCAGGGTTGTCAGCACATTGATTACCCAGGATAAGAGTACTTTAGCACCAATGATATTGGCTAACATATTCCGTGCTCTTACGGCTTGCAAGGCTGGGGAAACTTTCTTCGAGAGGTGCAGCTTGTTATTACAAATGTGGATGATTGAGCATCTGTGTCATCGCCCTCAATTCTTGAGTTACGGGTCTCAAGAGAAAACGTGCATAGAAGAATTTCACACAAGGATAAAAGGGTTCAAGTTGCCAGAAGGATTCACAGGTTGGATAACATATTTCAGGTCCCTCACTTCTAGCCAAATTGAGTGGACTTTGGATGGTTACCCGTTGATGAAGTTGCATATATGCCAGCAGCCCGACCACATGTTTTCTTGATGGGGCTTAAAAGTATTCAGCCTTATGCTCCTAATCGGGTGTTGAGACAGCTTGGGAGATGCCAAATAGTACCCAAGGATGATGATCTTAGCTTGCAAGTGGTCGAGATTGGTCCTGATGGCCAATTTCCTGAAGCTCTAGTTCGTCAGATTTGGAGCGAATGTTAATATTTGGCGGCAAATACTTGTGTCCGAGATCGAGCTAAAGGAGAGGTATCACTCGACTATCATGCTTGGTATAGAAGTGATGTTGCATTCGGACGGCCGGCCAAAAGACCCCACCTTCAGGAATTTGCTGAGTCATCACAAGAGCAGTGGACTTGGTTGGCCAAAGAAAATGAATACCGGGCAAAGATTAGCATGTTGGAAAAATAGGTCCAAGACCTCAAGTTCTAAAATAGCGTGCAAGTAGCAGCCGACGAGGGTGAGAAAAAGCAATTGGCTAAAGAAAATGAGGCATTACGAGTTCAAATTCAGAAAATGAAAATAGCAGCTGAAACCCCTGTCAGAAATGCCCGAGATGCAAAGTTGATAGATAATTTTCGGCAAAAAGTGAATGATTACAGTTTTGACCTTAATAAAGCAGAAAAAGAACTAGCTGGGGTTCGGAGACAGTTGGCTAAGAATGCAGAGGAAAGGGCCCGCATGATTCATGAACTAAAATAAGAGCATGATATTGAGGTTGCCAGATTGAGGAAAAAGGTTATTACCGCAGAGGTCAAAATGAGCAAACAAGCAAAAGAGTTCAGTGTGGAAAGGGAACATTGCTATACGGCCTTAGCACAATTAGAGATGGATCTGCAACAACTTCAGGAGAAAAATCTACAAACTTTGGATGCCCGAGCTGAACAAATTGGGAGATTACTTCAGGAAAAAAGGATAATTAGAGAAAGAATCCTTGACATTGCTCATTACATCACCCGGGAGTGCCAAATATGTGAGGATATGACTCAGACTACATTTTTCTCCTCAGTGATGATATTCGTGAAACAAATAATGGGTGACCTAGACCGACTCCAAAAGGGACTTGCATATAGGCCCATGGCGAGACCGAATGATGTCCCGCGGGCACCAGGATCTTTGATGTATTCTTGAGTCTGTATTGCATTAGGTCAATCACTTGAGTCTATTTTTTTTTTTCATTTTTATCAGTCTGCATTTTCATTTCAAATAGTTGTTAAGAAGTTTGTAGTTTGGATTGTCATTTAGAGTCTATCGTTGTAATGGATGTGTCGACCATTATTAAATTTGAAAATTCCCAAAAAAGTTGTATTTGTATTCGATTTGTTTTTTTTTCTTTTCTTTAAACACATTCGCAATAGACAATTTTATAGGATCGATAATAATCATATAAATACAAATCAAAAGAATATTGAAAAATAAAAGAAAAGAAAAATGATGAAAAAAAAAAGAAAAGGAAAAGCCGTGGCAAAAGAAATGGCAAAGCAAAGGAAAAGGCAAGAATGAAAGAAAAGCCATAGTTGAGAAAGCCGGGATGATGCATGTGGCCGAGCAAAATTGTTTAAATACATCTGTGCTCCCAATGTGCGATTATTTGATTGATAATGCTCTAACCACTAACGAGCGTTGTTGTTGTTGAGTCCAGACAGGTGGTTTTAGCTAGCTGGCATTCCGGCAACTCATCCGTACAATACCCGTTCCAAAGACATGTCTAAAATGATTAGCCAAGAAATTGAAGCCACAATGGTTGACCCGGTTAGGGATGATGAAGCAGTGGATGTAAATGCTATGAAGGTGGAAATGTACAAGCTTAAGCAACAAATGGGCGAAATGTACCAGGCCTGGGCGAAAGGACAACCCTTACCTACATATCCTGTTAATCCCGTCTATGTTCCTCCACCAGTTCAAACACAAGACCCTCCTACCGTAAATTCATCCCCTGCCTACCCTACATATCCANCACATTACATAAGTCTTCAAGTGAAACTCTGTTCCACACCCAAGACAACCACTACTATCCACCGGAACCTACCTTCAGACATCATGAGCCTTATCCTTACACTCCTCTCATTGACATATCCGAGGAAGAGAAACCACCCAAGAACCCTGAACAAGAAGAAATGATTTGTAAAGTGAAAAGTCTGGAACAGTCATTCCGGAATATGCAGGGCCTCGGGGGGCAAGTAAGCGTTGCTTATAAAGATTTGTGTCTATTTCCAGAAGTTCAGTTGCCAGCGGGTTTTAAATTGCCAAAGTTCGATCTTTATGACGGTCATGGTGACCCTGTGGCCCACTTGAGAGGATTTTGCAGTAAAATAAGGGGTGCCGGTGGAAAGTATGAGTTGCTAATAGCATACTTCAGCCAGAGCCTTAGTGGATCAGCCTTGGAGTGGTATACGAGGCAGGATCATACTCGTTGGTTTACCTGGGATGACTTAGCCCAGGCCTTTGCCAATCACTTTCAGTATAATTTGGAGATTGTTCCTGACCGACTCTCCCTGACAAAGATTGAAAAGAAGCCAAGGGAGAGCTTCAGAGAATATGGATTCAGATGGAGAGAGCAAGCCGCCCGAGTCGATCCGCCCATGAAAGAGGGTGAAATGGTGGACTACTTCTTACAAGCTCTAGAACCTACTTACTACGGACATTTGGTGTCAGCTATTGGAAAGACGTTCAATGAAGTTGTCAAAATGGGGAGTATGGTAGAAGAGGGCTTAAAGTCTAATAAAATCATGAGCTACTTGGCAATAAAGGCCATAACTCAGGCCATCCAGACGGGCACTGGAGGAGTCCTGGGAAAGAAGAAGAAAGAAGAAGTAACTGTTGTGGAAGGTAGGACATGGTCCAGGGATCCTTCTCCTTACTATCATCAACCCCGTCCACATCACCAACCTTATCCACCTGCAACATACGGCCCACCACAACATTATTATCCACCTCTTGTTCCCCACTTTTCAGTCCATCATGCCCAAACTTACCCGCAACCACAAGCACCATGGCGTGTACCCACTCCTCACAACACCTATCATACCCAGAATACATACCTACCTCCCAAAACATACAGAAACCCTGATGGAACTGGCTTCCGCCCAAACCCTGCTGTCAGAAATGATAGACTGCAGAAGAAAAAGACTTTCACTCCTTTAGGAGAATCCTACACCAGTCTATTTCACAGACTGAGGCATCTTGGAGTTCTAAACCCTATTGAACCAAAAATCCCAAACCCACCACCAAGGAACCTGGACCATTCCATCAGATGCGAATATTGTTCAGGAGCTCCGGGGCATGACACGGAGAAGTGTTGGCACTTGAATACTGCTATTCAAGAGCTAATTGACTCGAGGAGAATTGAAGTTCAGGCTCCCGAATCTCCTAATATTACACAGAATCCCCTACCGGCTCATCACGAGGCTCACATGATTGAGTTGGTATAGAGGGGAGAGTGCAAAGAGCCACCTCAGACAGTAATGATGATTAAAGCAAGTGAAAGCAAGATAGATGAGAAATTAATTGGAGGGAAAGTGGTGGTTGCAGCAGAACAAGTGGTTGATGAACCAGTATTGATAACAAAACCAGAGCCAATGAAAGTGATAGTACCAGGGGCAATTGTAAAGCCTGTGTTGGTTGTGAAAGGAGCTCGAGAAAAACCGATTATCATCAAACCGATAACTCAATTGCCCGTTGTAGATGCAAAAGCTGTCCCATGGAACTACAATAAAGTGACTGTCATGTATCGGGGGAAAGAGGTCAGAGATGAAATTTGTGAAACTCATGGTTTGACAAGATCTGGGAGGTGTTTTGCCCTCGAGGAATTAAGAAAAGATAAGATGGCTAAGGACAATCCGACACCGGTGAAAAAGGCTGTCAATGAGGAGGAAGCCGAAGAATTTCTGAGAAAAATGAAGGCATAAGATTACTCGATAGTTGAACAACTAAGGAAAACGCCGGCGCAGATCTCTCTATTGTCTTTACTAATTCACTTAGATGAACATCGCCGGGCTTTAATGAAAATCTTGAATGAAGCACATGTGCTTGAGAAAATTACACTAAACCATCTTGAAAAGATTGCGAACAAAATTTTTGAGGTGAATAGGGTGACATTCTCTGATGACGAATTGCCAGTGGAGGGAACTGAACACAACAGAGCCCTGTACCTTACTGTGAAATGCGAAGATTCTGTAATGACCCGGGTGCTAATTGATAATGGGTCGAGTTTCAATATTTGCCCTCTATCTACTCTGGAGAAGCTGAAAGTTGATAATGAAAGAATTCACAAAAACAACATTTGTGTACGTGGATTCGATGGGGGAGGGAAGAATACTGTTGGAGACATTGTGCTAGAACTTACAATTGGGCATGTGGAGTTCACGATGGAATTCCAGGTGTTGGATGTTGCTGTATCCTATAATCTCTTGCTGTGCCGACCATGGATCCACGCTGCAAAGGCTATCCCATCTTCATTACACCAGATGGTAAAGTTTGAATGGGATCGTCAAGAGATCGTGGTCCACGGGGAGGACAATTCTTGCAATACTATCACTCCCTTTGAGGAAGTCGAAGATGATAAGAGCCCATGTGTCATGACCCAAACCCCGGTCGTGATGGCGCCCAACACATTGCTAGGCAAGCACGACCTTTTTCCCATTTACCATTCCAATTATTATCTCAAATATTCCAAATTTAGTAAAATCTCCTGTTTCCATAATGATAAGATGAGAGCGGAAAACAAAATAACTGAAATAACAGCCCATCAGGATCTGGTGTCACAAGTCTGAGCCTCTAAACATCTGAATAATATCCTATACAACCAAGTCTAAAGCAGAAGTACAAGAGATAACGAGAAGGAGAGATCGGGTCCTGCGGACGCCGGCAGCTACCTCGATAACTCCGCAGTAAGCTGAAACAGCAGCAAATGTATATATCAACCGCCCTTCTGGATCCCTGTATCTGCACACAAGGTGCAGGGAGTAGAGTGAGTACTCCAACTCAGTGAGTAATAGCAATAAATAATAACTGGAAGTAAGAAAACCTGTAAGAACACTAAAAATTTCTAAAAGTAACAATACAGGTAAGAACATCTCTAAGGAGGAAAGTCCAGTATCAGTCTTCTACTGTCCCACAATTTTCCAACACTGATGCGGCGCGCAGCCCGATCCTTACTAATACCGCTGCGGCGTGCAGCCCGATCCAATATAGTATATATAGTGCTGCGGCGTGCAGCCCCATCCAATATAATAGATATAATGCTGCGGCGTGCAGCCCGATCCAATATAAAAGTAACTGCGCTCACTGAGGGTGTGTGCAGACTCCGGAGGGGCTCCTTCAGCCCAAGCGCTATACTACTGCGGCGTGCAGTCCGATCCATATATATATAAC
>MU717989.1:116828-127437 GCA_026770625.1 Nicotiana glauca
TTCTGAAATCTCTCCTCACACTCCTCGGACCACACAAATGGAGCACCCTTCTGAGTTAACTTAGTCAAGGGTGAAGCAATAGAAGAAAATCCCTGAACAAATCGGCGATAATATCCTACCAACCCCATGAAACTACGGATCTTAGTGGCTGAGATCGGTCTAGGCCAACTCTGCACCGCCTCTATCTTCTTCGGATCCAACTGTATACCATCGCTGGACACCACGTGTCCCAGAAAAGCCACAGACTCAAGCTAGAACTCACACTTGGAGAACTTTGCAAAAAGCTTCTCCTCCCGCAACCTCTGTAGTACTACTCTCAGATGCTGAGCATGCTCCTCCTGGCTGCAAGAGTACACCAGGATGTCATCAATAAACACAATCACAAAGAAATCCAAATACGGCCGGAACACGCAGTTCATCAAATGCATGAACGCTGCTAGGGCATTAGTCAGCCCAAAAGACATAACTAGAAACTCATAATTCCCATATCTCGTCCTGAAAGCTGTCTTCATAATATCAGAATCCTTGATCTTCAGCTGGTGATAGCCTGATCGAAGATCAATCTTCGAGAATACCCTTGCTCCCTGGAGCTGATCAAACAAATCAACAATACGGGGTAGGGGGTACTTATTCTTCACTGTCACCTTATTCAGCTGCCTGTAATCAATACACATTCTCATTGAACCATCTTTCTTTTTCACAAATAAGACCGGTGCACCCCACGGTGACACACTAGGACGAATAAACCCCTTATCTAGGAGTTCCTGAAGCTGCTCCTTCAACTCCTTCAACTCAGCTGGTGCCATACGATAAGGAGGAATAGAGATAGGCTGAGTGCCCGGCACCAAATCAATACAAAAGTCAATATCCCTGTCTGGCGGCATGCCCGGCAGGTCCGAGGGAAACATATCAGGGAAATCCCTCACACGGGAACAGAATCAAGACTAGTAGTCTCAGCTCCAACATCTCTCACAAATGCCAAATATGATAGACACCCCTTCCCAACCATTCGATGGGCCTTCAAGAAAGAGATTACACTGCTGGGTACATAATCAGTCATACCACGCCACTCGATCCTCGGAATACCCGGCATAGCTAATGTGACTGTCTTGGCATGACAGTCTAGAATAGCATGGCACGGAGATAGCCAATCCACGCCCAGAATAACATTGAAATCTACCATCCTCAATAGTAGTAAGTCAACTCGAGTCTCCAGACCCCCAATAGTAACAAGACAGGACCGATATACATGGTCCACAATAATAGTATTGCCTATCGGGGTAGATACGTGCACAGGTAACGCAAGACACCCTCGAGTCGTCCCCAAATGATGAGCAAAGTATGGAGATACATAGGAATATGTGGAACCAGGATCAAATAGAACCGAGGCATCCCTGTGGCAGACTGAAATAATACCTGTGATAACAGCATCCGAACGGCCCTGGAGAGCATAGAATCGGGCCTGACCACTACCCGACCGCCCCCCTCCCCCTCTGGGGCGACCCCTAGCTACCTGGCCCTCACCCCTAGCTGGCGGGGTGGGTGCTGAAGATACTGGGCCAGAAGATGAGGGTTGTCCCCTCTACTGAGATGAACTGGATGCACGGCGGTGACACTCCCTCCGCCTATGCCCGAACTCACCACACTCGTAACAACTCCCGGGTGCCGGTAACTGAGGCTGACGGGAACCCCCCGNAACGATGAGCCATCTCAATATCACAAGCAATATCCACTGCATCCTCGAAGGTATGACTCAGGACCCTCTCTCGAGTCATCAAAATACGGATAGGATAAATAAGTCCGTCCACAAATTGCCTGATCCTCTCCTGATCAGTAGGAACCATCCATGGGGCATATCTCACCTCATACTCCGACACAGACATATCCCCCTGACGGAGCCACTCGAACTACCTACGTAACTCCTCCCTCTACGACCGTGGTATACACTTCTCCAGAAAGATAGTGGAGAACTCCTGCCATGTCAATGGTGCCGCACCTGCCGGCCTACGGCGCTCATATGCCTCCCACCATGTGAAGGCTGCTCCCTGGAAGTGAAAAGTAGTAAATAATACCCCACTCGACTCGAGAATCCCTGCTGTACGGAGCATACATCGACACTTGTCGAGAAAACCCTGGGGGTCCTCGTCCGGAATACCACTGAATGAAGGATGTGAAAGTCTGCTAAACCTCTCAAGACGATGCTGCTCGTCGTCAGGCATCATTGGGACCCTATCACCCTTAACCTGAATAACCGGCTGAATTGGGACCACTGGCTGGATTGGGGCGACCTACTGAACTGGTGGTGCCTCAGGTGTCTGTAGACCCTGCACTACCTGCTTTGGAGTGCGAGCTGCAGGGGTCTGATGACCACCCCCGGTCTGGGATGTAGCTGCAGGAGTAGTGGTCGAAATAGCCTGAGCCAGGCCAGTGCAAACCGTCAAAATCTGAGCTAGGTCCTCCTGAAGAACCGAAATCACAATAGGCACAGCTGGTGCCTGGGCAGGTGCTGCTGGAACCTCTGCAACTGGAGGCTGATCCTGAATGGGGGCAACAGGTGGGTCAATTGGTACTGCCCCAGCTGCTCTACCCCTACCACGACCACGGCCACGCCCACGGCCTCTAGCAGGTGGCAATGGTGGTCGTCCGCCACGTCCGGTAGCACGAGTTCTCGCCATCTGCGAGAGAATAGAATACAAAAGTTTAGTTTCGGATCAACAAAATCGCATGACATGAATTTCAAGAATTAGAAATGTTTCCTAAAGGTTTTACAGCCTCCCGAGGATAAGTACAGACGTCTCCGTACCGATCCGCGAGACACTACTAAACCAGCTCATGACTCGCGAGACCTGGTAACCTAGGCTCTGATACCAACTTGTCACGACCCAAACCCCGATTGTGATGGCGCCCAACATATTGCTAGGCAAGCTCGACCTTTTTCCCATTTACCATTCCAATTATTATCTCAAATATTCCAAATTTAGTAAAATCTCCTGTTTCCATAATGATAAGATGAGAGCGGAAAACAAAATAACTGAAAAAATCGCCCATCAGGATCTGGTGTCACAAGTCTGAGCCTCTAAACATCTGAATAATATCCTATACAACTAAGTCTAAAGCAGAAGTACAAGAGATAACGAGAAGGAGATATCGGGTCCTGCGGACGCCGGCAGCTACCTCGATAACTCCGCAGTAAGCTGAAACAGCAGCAATGTATATATCAACTGCCCTCCTGGATCCCTGTATCTGCACAGAAGGTGCAGGGAGTAGAGTGAGTACTCCAACTCAGTGAGTAATAGCAATAAATAATAACTGGAAGTAAGAAAACCTGTAAGAACACTAAACAACTCTAAAAGTAACAGTACAGGTGAGAATATCTCTAAGGAGGAAAGTCCAGTATCAGTCTACTACTGTCCCACAATTTTCCAACACTGCTGCGGCGCGCATCCCGATCCTTACTAATACCGCTGTGGCGTGCAGCCCGATCCAATATAGTATATATAGTGCTGCGGCGTGCAGTCCGATCTATTATAATAGATATAATGTTGCGGCGTGCAGCCCGATCCAATATAAAAGTAACTGAGCTCACGGGGGGTGTGTGCAGACTCCGGAGGGGCTCCTTCAGCCCAAGCACTATACTACTGCGGCGTGCAGTCCGATCCATATATATATATATATATAACACTACGGCGTGCAGTCCGATCCATATATATATCATATATATAATACTGCGGCGTGCAGTCCGATCCAATATATGTATATGTATATACTGCTGCGGCGTGCAGCCCGATCCGGTATATATCAAATACCTCGCTATGGGTCATCGACCCCTCTCAATCAATATAGACTTGGCCTCTCGTCCCACTCAGCTAAAGCAGGGTATTCAACCCTAGGTATTTCTCATTTAGAGTGCAATTTGCTAATACCGATTCATATTATGTTTTATAGTTAAGAATACGACTGAGAGTATGTGTTCAACAGGTATAGGGGTCATTTAGCTCCACAGGCATCCCTAAGGTTCTACAGATCGGCACAAGGCCCCAAACATGGCAACTAGCCCAAATACTCAGATATAAGATCGGTCTCAGTCAATAAGTACAGTAAACAGTCAATCCGGATGGACTAAGTCCAAATCCCCAGTCACAATATCACCACGCTCATCACATGACGCGTGTTTCATCTCAACATTGCATTGTATTGTGCAAATACAGGGTTTCAAACCCTCAGTATATCATTCATGACTACCACTCACCTCGAACCGGCCACAATCCTAGCTCGCCTTGCGCTTCCCTCGCAAATCGACCTCCTCGGGTGCCAAATCTGATCAAAACCAATAAGAATACATCAAAATAGGCTAATGGAACATAACCTAATCGAAATGACTCGAAAAACACCAAAAAACACAAAGTTGCCAAAACCCGAGCCCCGGACCCGCTTTTCGAAAAATTACAAAATTTACATTTTCGGAATCCTCATCTCGCCACGAGTCCGTACATATAAAATTTATCAAAATCGGAGTTCAAATGGGCCACCAAATCCCAATCTTTACATAGCAAAATATCCAAGCCCTAACTTCTTCAATTTATTCCCAAATTCAGAGAATTAATGGAAGATTCTTTGATTAAATGACGTATTAAGACCACGAGACTCATCTCCAATCACTTCCCGATGAAATCCCCTTCACATTCTATCACTTAGCTCTCAAAGTAGTGTAAAAATGGAGGAAAATAATGAGGGCTCGCGACTGAATTATCACTTAAAACCCTTCTGCCCAGCTGGAAATCCTTCATCGCGTTCGCGTAGCATGCCTCGCGTTCGCGAAGGCCAATCTCCCAGGCCTTCGTGTTCGCGTAGCATGCCTCGCATTCGCGTAGGCCAAATGTCCCCAGGCCCATATTTCCTTCTACGCGTTCGCGATCACTCTTACACGTTTGCGTAGAACCTTGACCCACAACTTCGCGTTCGCGACTCCCTCATCGCGTTCGCGAAGGCCAACATCACAGCCTCCCATTTTTCCTCTTCGCGAACGCGTGATCACTCTCGCGAATGCGTGCCTCTATTTTCTTCCTCTACGCATTTGCATCACACTCTTCGAGAACGCGTAGGCCAAATCCGCAGACCTTTATTTTCCTTCTACGCATTCGCGTTCATCACCCACGCGAACGCGATGCCTTAAATACCTGCTATTTCATGACAGCAAATCTGCTCCTTTTCTTCATCAACAATGATCCGTTTGACCCCTGGAATCACCCCCGAGGCCCCCGGGACCTCAACCAAAACGACCAACCTACTTCAAAACACGATACAAACTTGTTCCAATCATAAAAACACACCATTAAACACAAAACTTATCAAATCAAGGCGGATTGAAGCCTAAGTTTCAACTAAAACTTCCGAAACCTATATTCCATCAAAAATCCGACCAAACGATGTCTAAATGACCTGAAAATTTGCATACATATCCAAAATCACCTAACGAAGCTACTGCAACTCTTGGAATTCCATTCCGACCCTCGGATCAAAATCTCACCTATCGATCGAAATTTGCCAAAATTCCAACTTTGCCAATTCAAGCCTATTTCTACACCGGACCTCCAAATTCGATTCTGATCGCTCTCCTAAGTCAAAAATCATCCCCCGAAGCTAACCGAACCATTGGAATTAGATTCCGAGCCCTCTAACTCACAAATCAATGTTCGGTTGACTTTTCCAATCTATTCTTCATTAAAGAGACTAGTCATCCCATTTCCTACCAAACTCGAACCGAATTGACTCAAATTCACCAAGTACATATATTGAAACATGAACAAGCATATAACAGAGAAAATGGGGTGGTAACTCATGTGACGATAAATCAGGTCGTCACACCATGGGTGTACCAAGTGGTGGACACAGTATCGGTCGCTAAAGTCCCGGAGGGTGAGCATGTTCCTATGCCAAAGGTGGCTACCGCATCTGTTATGGTTGCCACAGAAATGTTGAGAAATGGATTTCTACCCGGAAAGTGATTGGGAGCTTCATTACAAGGCATTATACAACCAGTGTCCCTTTCTGGTAATATTGATACTTTTGGGCTGGGCTTTAAACCTACCGTTGCTGATATAAGGAGAGCTCGGAAGCTAAAGAAGAAAGTGTGGACCCTCCCTAAACCTATCCCTCGCCTCTCCCGTTCTTTCATCCGGTCTGGTACTAAGAGGCGCCCGGCAGCAGTAATGCCCAGCTCAGCAGAGATAAGGCCTGACAGGGAATTGATTGAAAGATTTGAAAAGTTGTTCGAAGAAGTGAATGTGGTAGAAGCAGATGAGGGTCCAAGCAGAATTGATGTCCAGTTCGTGGGATCTCGGGCCAATTTGAATAAATGGGAAGCTACTCCTCTTCCAACTCGGAGGGAGTTGCGGTAGTTAGTTTTTGATTTTTTTTTTTGAGTATTAAATCTGTTTTATTCCAAGGTTGTAATACAGATTTCTATGTTCCGTCCAATTGGATGAGTCAAACCTTATTATCTTATGAATTTCAATGAAATTCAATTTCTTTCTCTCTCTATTCCTGATAGCCTTTTATTTTTGTCTTTCTTTTCTTTTTCTTATACAGTCCATTTTATGCTGATTTCAATGATGTGTCATGCATGAGGAATTACCGGCCTAGTCTTGATAATCAATGTGAAATAATGATACAAGAAATTGAATGTGATGATGAGGTGGAATATGGTGACGAGGAGGCTTTGGAAGAAACTAGTAAAGAATTGAGTCAATATGAAGAAAAACCCAAACCAAACTTGAATGACACAGAAACAATCAATCTGGGGGATCAGGAAAATGTTCGGGAAACAAAGATAACTGTCCATTTGGAAGCCTCACTCAGGGAGGAATTGATCAAGTTGTTGTTTGAATACAAAGATATCTTTGCATGGTCATACGATGATATGCCGGGTTTGAGTACTGATCTGGTGGTCCACAAATTGCCCATTTATTCGGAATGCCCGCCTGTCAAGCAGAAGTTGAGAAAATTCAAGACAGACATCAGTGTGAAAATGAAAGAAGAAGTCAACAAACAGTTTGAAGCGAAGGTTATACGGGTTACCAAATATCCTACCTAGTTAGCCAATGTTGTGCCTGTGCCAAAGAAAGATGGGAAAACCAGAGTGTGTGTTGATTATCGGGATCTCAACAAGGCAAGTCCAAAAGATAATTTTCCATTGCCAAACATCCACATACTAATTGACAATTGTGCCAAACATGAGATTGGTTCTTTTGTGGATTGTTATGCGGGTTACCACCAGATTCTGATGGATGAGGAAGATGCTGAAAAGACGGCATTCATCACACCTTGGGGGACATACTGTTACAGGGTGATGCCGTTTGGGTTGAAGAATGCATGGGCAACATACATGAGGCCGATGATCACCATGTTCCATGATATGATACATCAGGAGATTGAAGTCTATGTGGATGATGTAATTATCAAGTCCCGAAAGCAGTGTGATCATGTTAAAGACCTGAGGAAGTTTTTCCAGAGGCTTCGTAGGTACAATCTTAAGCTCAATCCGGCAAAGTGCACTTTTGGAGTTCCATCAGGAAAATTGTTGGGGTTTGTGGTGAGTCGACGTGGTATTGAACTGGACCCATCCAAAATCAAAGCCATTCAGGAATTGCCTCCGCCAAAGAGCAAGAAAAAAGTGATGAGTTTGCTCGGCAGGTTGAATTATATCAGCAGGTTCATTGCTCAGCTTACGTCAACTTGCGAGCCTATCTTTAAATTGCTAAAGAAAGATGCTGCAGTTAAATAGACAGATGAGTACCAGGCTGCATTTGACAAAATCAAGGAGTATTTGGCCAGCCCACCTGTATTGGTTCCGCCTAAGCCAGGAAGACCTCTGATCCTTTATTTGACGGTGTTGGATAATTCTTTCGGCTGTGTACTGGGGCAGCATGATGTTACAGGGAAGAAAGAGCAGGCAATTTACTACCTTAGCAAGAAATTCACATCTTACGAGGTAAAATACACTCAATTGGAGAGGACATGCTGTGCTTTGACTTGGGTGGCATAGAAGTTGAAACATTATTTGTCAGCTTATACCATTTATCTCATTTCACGGTTGGATCCGTTGAAGTATATCTTTCAGAAGCCCATGCCCACAGGGAGGCTTGCTAAATGGCAAATCCTGCTCACAGAATTTGATGTTGTTTATGTAACCCGCACTGCGATGAAAGCACAAGCGATGGCTGATCACTTAGCGGAAAATCCTGTTGATGATGAATATGAACTGTTAAAAACATATTTTCCTGATGAGGAAGCAATGTACATTGATGAATTGGACAAGATGAAAAGCCTGGCTAGAAGCTATTCTTTGATGGGGTTGCTAACAACAAAGGCGTCGGGATAGGAGCGGTACTTATTTCAGAGACGGGACAACATTATCCTATCACAGCTCAGCTCCATTTCTTTTGCACCAACAATATGGCTGAATATGAGGCATGTATTTTGGGTTTGAGAATGGCTATAGATATGGGTGTCCAAGAGATCTTGGTCATGGGCGACTCGGATCTTTTGGTACATCAAATTCAAGGAAAATGGGAAACACGGGAGTTAAAGCTCATACCATATCGGCAGTGTCTGCATGAACTACGCCAGCGGTTTCAGTCCATAGAATTCAAGCACATCCCGAGGATTCACAATGAAGTTGCTGACGCTTTGGCCACTCTAGCGTCAATGTTGCATCATCCGGATAAGGCTTATGTGGATCCATTACAAATTCAGGTCCGAGATCAACATGCTTATTACAATACGGTGGAAGAGGAGCTTGATGGTGAGAAATAGTAAAGAATATCTCTGAATGGGAGTATATCCGGCACAGGCCACAGGGGATCAAAAGAGAGCTATCAGACCATTGGCAAGCAGATTCTTCTTTAGTTAAGGGGTTTTGTACAAAAGAACCCCAGATCTTTGTTTGTTGAGGTGTATGGATGCAAAGAAGGCTACGACAATTATGACCGAGGTACATGCAGGAGTCTGTGGACCACATATGAGTGGGTACGTGTTGGCAAAGAAAATTCTTCGAGCAGGATATTACTGGCTTACTATGGAACGGGACTGTATCAGCTTTGTGCGCAAATGTCATCAATGCCAAGTAAATGGAGATCTGATCCATTCTCCACCATCCGAGTTGCATACAATGTTGGCACCATGGCCTTTCGTTTCTTGGGGTATGGATGTCATTGGGCCGATCGAGCCAGCAGCATCTAATTGGCATAGGTTTATTCTGGTTGCCATTGATTATTTTACTAAATGGGTTGAGGCGAAAACGTTCAAGTTAGTGACCAAGAAAGCAGTGGTTGATTTTGTACATGTAAACATTATTTGCCGGTTTGGAATTCCGAAGGTGATTATCACAGATAATGGTGCCAATCTTAACAGTCATTTGATGGCGGAGACATGTCAGAGTTTTAAAATTACACACCGCAATTCCACACCATATCGTCCTAAGGCGAATGGAGCGGTTGAAGCAGCCAATAAGAACATTAAGAAAATACTTCGGAAAATGGTGGAAGGATCGAGGCAGTGGCATGAGAAATTACCATTTGCTTTGCTGGGATATCGCACTACTTTTTGCACTTCGGTAGGTACAAATCCTTATTCGTTGGTGCATGGCACAGAGGCAGTGATACCTGCAGAAGTTGAAATACCCTCCCTGCGAATTATTGCGGAGGCGGAAATTGATGATGATGAATGGGTCAAAGCCCGTCTGGAACAATTGAACTTAATTGTTGAAAAGAGATTGGCAGTAATATGTCATGGGCAATTGTATCAACAGAGAATGGCTAGAGCTTATAATAAGAAAGTACGTCCTCGGAAATTTGAAGTCGGACAATTGGTATTGAGGCACATTCTACCTCATTGGGCGGAAGCAAAAGGAAAGTTTGCTCCCAACTGGTAGGGGCCATTTGTTGTATCACGAGTGTTGTCCAACGGAGGATTATATCTAACAGATGTGGAAGGAAAATGTGCAGAAATGGCTATCAATGTTGATGCAGTCAAGAGATATTATGTATGATTTATTTACCTTTATGTATCTGATTGTATTTGACATGTTTTGAAATTGAAATAATGAAGGCATTTTGTTCTGCTATCCAAACACTTTATCCATTTCTATCCCTTTGAGTCTTATTATATTTCTCTTTCATATCCCTCTTCGGAATCAACAACAAAAATTAAGGATTGAATGGGGAAATCAAGTGGAAAAGAAGAAAAGAAGAAAAGAAAGAAAAGAAAGAAAAAGAAAAGAAGAAAGAGAAAGAAAAGAAGAAAAACAAGAAAAAGAAAAAAAAGAAAGAAAAGAAAAGAAAAAGAAAAGAAAAGAGAAAAGAAAAGAAGAAAAGAAAAGAAGAAGCATGGGAGGAAGGAAACATCGCAACAATGAAGCGATTTTATGACATGAACTACGTTTGACTTGATCCCAAAAAGGATACGTAGGCAGCCTCACTGAGGTTCAGTCACAACAGAAGAAAGGTTCAAGAATCCCCAAGAATGAAACTGGGGCAGAAGTTATGTTTGTTGTGGAAGATATGATTCCGAAAGTTATAATTTTTGAGCCCACGTTGAAGTATTTTTTGAG
>MU717989.1:129627-159998 GCA_026770625.1 Nicotiana glauca
ACCCACCTGGAGAACAAGGGAGGACAGTTCAAGTTTTAAGGGAAAGCAGCAATGTTCAAAGGAAGGCATTTCGAAGTTTCAGCAGTCAGGCACCCACTTGGAGAACAAGGGAAGTACAACTCAATTTTAACTATCAGTTTTAATATTTGATATTATGTGGCACCCAGTCATCAAACTGGGGCAGAAAATTTTTCTTCGTTTTGTATGTTTGTTGTAATCAGGCGCCCACCTGAAGAACAAGGGAATACATTTCAAATTCGACAAGCAGGCGCCCACCTGAAGAACAAGGGAATACATTTCAAATTCTGCAAGCAGGCGCCCACCTAAAGAACAAGGGAATACATTTCAAATTCGGTAAGCAGACGCCCACCTGAAGAACAAGGGAATACATTTCAAATTCGGCAAGCAGGCGCCCACCTGAAGAATAAGGGAATACATTTCAATTCAGCAAGAAGGCGCCCACCTGAAGAACAAGGGAATACATTTCAAATTCAGCAAGCAGGTGCCCACCTGAAGAACAAGGGAATACATTCCAAAAAACAGCAAGCAGGCACCCACCTGAAGAACAAGGGAAGTATAATACAACTTTTATCTCTCAAGATTAACATTCAGTAACATCATGCACCTAGTATCAAACTGGGGCAGAAAGTTTTCTTTATTTTGTATGTTTGTTGTAAGCAGGCGCCCACCTGAAGAACAAGGGAATACATTTCAAATTCGGCAAGCAGGCACCCACCTGAAGAACAAGGGAATACATTTCAAAATCAGTAAGCAGGCGCTCACCTGAAGAACAAGGGAATATCTTTTCATATGCATCACCATACTGGGGCAGAAAATTTTCTTTGGTTGTCTATTTTTGAAAGCAGGAGCCCACCTGGAGAACAAGGGAATACTTTTTAAAACAATCGCAAGCAGGAGCCTACCTGAAGAACAAAGGAGTACTTTTTCAAGCAATCGCAAACAGGAGTCCACCTGAAGAATGGACACATATTTCAAAACACAGTCAAGGCAACAGCCAAAATTCTGTTGAAAGAATACAAGATGCAAGATCAAGGCAATACAAAAACACAAGATACCAGGTATTAGATAGGATTTTTGTAAATCATAGGGCATATCCTAGGCTAGCTTCTTTTTATCTTTACATGGTGTAATAAGGGGGTCAGCAAGCGGTAACATCAGTGAAATCACAACTTCATGGTAGTCCCAGCTACTAGACACTCCTGAACTACACTGACTTGATTCTTGTTTAGCCCGGGATATGTAGGCAACCTCTGAAGCAGGGTGCGGTCAAACTTTTCAAAAATTCTTCACATGGAATATGCGAATGGGCAAAAATCCCTCATTAGTGCTCACTTGTCTTTACATGAAAACTCTTCGTGTTTCTGTGCAAAGAGGGGCAGCTGTGAGCACGTGATTTTTGCCCTAAGCGAATTATTCCTAAAAAATACAAACCAAATGATTTTTTTAATTTTTGTTGATATTTGTTTCATTTTTGTGTTAATTAGTTGCATAATAATTCATATTTTAAAAAAATATATAATACAAAAATACGCATATTCATTAGGAGTTTAATTTTACAATTTTGGATTCATTTTTGGGAACAAATTAATGAAAATCAAAAAATAGCATCTTAGTTTTTATTTGAAATTTACTACAAAAATAGATGTTAATTAATTTCTAGAAAATAATTGGTTTAACAATTTAATAAAATTAGAAAATAAAAAAAATAAAAGGAAAAAAAATACAAAAATACAAAGGAAAAATAAAATACAAAAAAATACAAAAAAATAATAATAATACAATACAAATACAAATAAAGTGGGCTAATACAAGAATTATACCAAATTAATAGCCTAAATAGATAGTACCCACCCAGGCCCAAAGAGGAATTACCCGGTTTGCCCAGGGGATTCAAAACGACCCCGTTTAGATGCATTAGATCTGAGCCGTAGAAATAATTGATCCAACGGCCAAAGATTGGTCTCTTTATTAAAAATAAAACGACAATGTTTGGACTCGTTAATCTTGGTCGTTCGTTTGTTTAATCTAATGGACAAGGACACAGTCTCATTAAAGTCAGACGGTGTCGTTTAGGGTCTCATGTGATCTGGGCCATTGGTTTATTTAATCCAACGGTCTCAGTTCATTAGGAGTCTTTTAATATATCAAAACGTTACACCCTATATTCATTTTAATTCGTCCCCTTCCCTGATTAAACCCTAGCCGCCACAATTCTCTCCAGAACCCCGCCAGAACCCGACCGGCGGGAGACACAACCTAAGCAAACCACCACACCCTTAACACCATAAAACCACCTCAGCCTCATCATCCCACCCCTCTAGTCCGTTTACCTCAAATAAGTCCCAATCCCTTCAAATATCCGAATTTATCTCGCCGGAACCCTACCGCCGGCGTGTGACACTTCACCTAAATAAACCCGAAATTACACCCTACCACCTCCTGGTTACCCTCAATCCGTTTCTGGAGGTCATATTCGAACTTCTCCGGTGAGCCCAAAATTCAAGAAAAAGGCCATAAAAAGACCTCCTGGATGCCGGAGTTGGTCTTTAAAAGAAAAAGAAGAAAAGAAAAGCAAGACTGTCGGAAAAAAAATAAGAAAAAGCTAAGTTTTCTTCTTTATTTCTTTCGTTTGATTTATTTCTTTGTGTGCATGTGTTTGTAAAAATGATACAATATCTTAGGCTTTCTGATTTTACTTTGAATTTTCGATAATATTTGTGATACTGTTAGATTTGATAGGATTTTTAATAAGTAATCTGATTAGAAATTAGGGTTTAATAGAATTAATGATTAGATTTGTTTTGATTAGTTTTAGAATTTTTTTGATTCTGATTATCATTAGTTCTTAAATTGATTCTGAAAATTATTTTGAAATAATTTTGTTTGTTATTAGAATTGAATTGTTAGTTTATTTGATTCGATTGGTTATAGCTATTAGTATTCGATTTATTTTAATCCTGAATTTAGCTAATATGTCAGGGTAAAAGAGTAACAGGTAATAGGCAATTTGGTAAATATAATTAGGGTTCAGGGATAATTTGGGGAACAACAAATGGTTCAAATGTAATAAGTCTTAGGAGGTAGGGGTATTATGGGCATAATAAAAAGGGCAGTCCAGTGAATATTGAAAGAAGAGGGGGCAAAAGGGGGAACACAGTAGAATAGAACATTCTAGGTAGGGGAACAGGGGTAATTCTGCATTAATAAAGGGTAATAATCGAATAAAAATAAATAATAGGCATACAATTGAAATAAAAGGGGGGATTAATGGATAATTTCAGGAGTTTTGAATTTCCCTCCCTTCAAACTCTATAAATAGGCCTCCATTGGCCTCTTTCAGCAAGTTTTGGAAAATCTGAAATCTACTTAAACATTTTCTGCTATTTTCGATCTCAATTCTCACATTTCATCATTTTAAAACTCCAAAAAACATCAAAAATAGCAAAAAGCCCTACTGTTCCATTAGTTCTTAGAGTAATCTGAAGTTTATTTGGTTCTGATTGTCAAGCGTGGTAAAAATTGAATTGTATCATTCAAGTGTTGGTTTTCTGTTGATCTGTCACTGCTGTGTTTTGAATCTGGTGTGCTGAAGCTGTATCTATTGATTGCTGTTGCTATTACTGTTGCTGATCCTTGTTTTTGTTCAAGTCAACCTAGAATCTCATTGATTTTCATTTCATTTCCAGGTACACTTCTATTACCTGTTGATGTAGTTACAAGTCGAAGAAATGAAGTGAAAAATGTTCATTTAACATTTTAGTTTACTCCTATTTTTACAAGTGAATCTGATCTATGTAGAATGTAGCTTGAAATACTTGTATTCATTAGGATTAGTATAATATGTAATTGAACTATATGAACTTGGACTGATTTAAACTTTCAGAGCATTTCAGACGTCATTAGCGTCTGATTATTATTATAATTTTTAGACATTTGAGACATTTAAGATTTTGTTATAATGAAAGGTAGAATTAGATTTGGATTTCAGTAGATAATAACATCTTATAGAGGTTAGAATTTAAAGTACTAGTGGTATAATTGTTAGATCTAGAACACTTTTAAGCCAGTAGTCTAAATATGAATATTTTGAAATTAGTGTTTGCGAATNGTCTAAAAGCCCCACTATTCCATTAGTTCTTAGAATAATCTGAAGTTTATTTGGTTCTGATTGTCAAGCGTGGTAAAAATTGAATTGTATCATTCAAGTGTTGGTTTTCTGTTGATCTGTCACTGCTGTGTTTTGAATTTGGTGTGCTGAAGCTGTATCTATTGATTGTTGCTGCTGTTACTGTTGCTGATACTTATTTTTGTTCAAGTCAACCTAGAATCTCATTGATTTTTATTTCATTTCCAGGTACACTTCTATTACCTGTTGATGTAGTTACAAGTCGAAGAAATGAAGTGAAAAATGTTCATTTAACATTTTAGTTTACTCCTATTTTTACAAGTGAATCTGATCTATGTAGAATGTAGCTTGAAATACTTGTATTCATTAGGATTAGTCTAATATGTAATTGAACTATATGAACTTGGACTGATTTAAACTTTCAGAGCATTTCAGACGTCATTAGCGTCTGATTATTATTATATTTTTTTTAGACATTTGAGACATTTAAGATTTTGTTATAATGAAAGGTAGAATTAGATTTGGATTTCAGTAGATAATAACATCTTATAGAGATTAGAATTTAAAGTACTAGCGGTATAATTGTTAGATCTAGAACACTTTTAAGCCAGTAGTCTAAATATGAATATTTTGAAATTAGTGTTTGCGAATTTTGTTGTTTAATTTCTGTTATAGAAATAATTTCGATTAACTGATAAGTAAAACGAACATTTTCATATGCTTTAAATCTTAGCGTGTATCAGCATTTCAATAATCAAATTCTGCAATTTTGAGTACGCTAGAATTCTCTATTGATCAAAAAATTTTCAAAGTGATAGTTTAGTGTGATTGTTTGATAACAGGGATAATTACTTAGGATCTACTGAAATATTAAGCATCAAAAATACAAGTTTAGTATAGTTATGTGATAAGTTCCTAGTAAATAAAATCATAAATCCAGTAGCATTTTCTTATGAAATTAATAATTGCACATTTAGATTAATTAGGATCAGTTTTCATATTATTTANTTGGTGTGCTGAAGCTGTATCTATTGATTGTTGCTGCTGTTACTGTTGCTGATACTTATTTTTGTTCAAGTCAACCTAGAATCTCATTGATTTTTATTTCATTTCCAGGTACACTTCTATTACCTGTTGATGTAGTTACAAGTCGAAGAAATGAAGTGAAAAATGTTCATTTAACATTTTAGTTTACTCCTATTTTTACAAGTGAATCTGATCTATGTAGAATGTAGCCTGAAATACTTGTATTCATTAGGATTAGTCTAATATGTAATTGAACTATATGAACTTGGACTGATTTAAACTTTCAGAGCATTTCAGACGTCATTAGCGTCTGATTATTATTATATTTTTTTTAGACATTTGTGACATTTAAGATTTTGTTATAATGAAAGGTAGAATTAGATTTGGATTTCAGTAGATAATAACATCTTATAGAGATTAGAATTTAAAGTACTAGCGGTATAATTGTTAGATCTAGAACACTTTTGAGCCAGTAGTCTAAATATGAATATTTTAAAATTAGTGTTTGCGAATTTTGTTGTTTAATTTCTGTTATAGAAATAATTTCGATTAACTGATAAGTAAAACGAACATTTTCATATGCTTTAAATCTTAGCGTGTATCAGCATTTCAATAATCAAATTCTGCAATTTTGAGTACGCTAGAATTCTCTATTGATCAAAAATTTTTCAAAGTGATAGTTTAGTGTGATTGTTTGATAACAGGGATAATTACTTAGGATCTACTGAAATATTAAGCATCAAAAATACAAGTTCAGTATAATTATGTGATCAGTTCCTAGTAAATAAAATCGTAAATCCAGTAGCATTTTCTTATGAAATTAATAATTGCACATTTAGATTAATTAGGATCAGTTTTCATATTATTTAGACACTGTTTAGGCTCAAATCAACGTTCAGCATTGGACAGTTCATTTCAAGCTATTGTAGCTTTAAAAGGCCCGATTCTAATAAACCTACCCATATGAGTTTAGTTATATCAGGCCATTTTTGGGACTGATTGTGATTTGTCCTTTCTTTGGGCCAATTTCAAGGCCCAATAGATATGAGAATTCAAATAATAAAAATGTTCAAATAGTTCTTAAATAATTAGCTAGGATTTTCTTTCGTTTTAGATACAAAAACCAATAGAACATTTAGTCGCTTTAGGTGTGACCTTTAATAATAAAATAAGATGAGCCTCGCCAAATCAAATATACAATTGTGGGGCCCTCAATAATTGCTTCAAAAAAAATATTAGAATTGGAAGGACTGTTTAGCAAATTCCACAGTCTTTCCCAAAGTTAATTAACACGTAGATGCTTTAGGTGTGATTTATAATAATATTACTTTCTTAAATACGGGTGCACATTTATGTGACCCAAATCTAAATCTCAACGAAGTCAAAATGTGTTAAAGGCCATGGGCGTACTGGTACGGCGTGGTTCTAGATATATTTTCACGACGTTGCAATTCTTGTAAAAATTAAACAATAAATACAATAATAGCGAGTTATTGATAAAAGCACATAAAAAATAGAATATATATATGGAAATCAGATAAAATCAAGTACTAAAGTTAAGCGACCATGCTAGAACCACGGAATTCGGGAGTGCCTAACACCTTCTCCCGGGTTAACAAAATTCCTTATCCGGATTTCTGGTTCGCGGACTGTTAACAGAGTCATATTTCCTCGGTTCGGGATTCAACCGGTGACTTGGGACACCATTAATCTCCCAAGTGGCGACTCTGAATAAATAAATAAATAAATCTCGTTCCGACTGTCCTTTAAGTGGAAAAACTCCTTTATTACGCCCTTCACGGGGTGTATTAAAACTTCGGTAAAAAGGAGGTGTGACATATGGTCTCGAATATTTCCTTTAATTTGTTGTGAGACTGCTTTTACCTGACAATTTTTCCTTAGAGTAACTATATTTAGGTTGAAGCCTTTCTCATTATTTCCTCGGCTAGTCTCACATTGTAGTACTTAGGGATGACCCTCTGACTCTTGTAAAGATGTGAGCTTATTACATCGTATACCCGATGGAACTTTTGACGTTCTTCCTCGCCTCAAATAATCTGTAGTTACTTACCTCCATGCCCTTATGCTAGTAGGGTTGCTTCTGAACTGATATTTTGACTACCTTCCCAGTGGCACTCTCTTTCATAGTGCTCATACGGTACCTTTAGCAATCCCAACTCCTATTTGAATATTTCTTAAATATTACAATGATATTACTGTGAGGATGAATTCACTATATTGGGTTTTACTATGTTTATATTGCATGATCTGTTGACTCGTTTGTAACCTCATGCTTAGCCATAACTAGGCTCTTCCTTAATCAACTACCAACTACTTGTTGTCCCATTCTCATATCAATGTTCCGCGTAATCTTTCTTCACTTATTTCCTTTGTTTTAACTTACCTCTCACGCTAGCTCCTTATCTATCAATAACATTTTGGGTAGGAACCCTTACTTTCTCTCCTTGACATCATTTTTACATAATGTTCTGGAATCGTAGCATATGTGTAGGATTTGAATAAGTGCAATCTCATCTATTTCTCAGTTTATCGCATTCTCCCTTTACTATTCCATAGTTACTAGAACTATTTAATTCTGACTTATTGCCACATTACACCATATTCCCCCCTTTAGGGAGTACTAAGAGTAGGAGCTACGATGACCTACCTACATATGTTTTACCTCTTTATCTTTGGCATCATTTCACATTATTGATGACCCTTACTCGCTTTGTGGTAATCCTTCTATACCAAGGATATCAACTTTCCTTACTCACGGGGGTGACACTTAGTATAACTGGCACATACAGTCCCTTAAGCTTAACTTTCCTCACATTGCTTGCTTTAGGGAAGCATATTCTTGAATGACCTTTCTCTGAATTACTCATGAATATTCTTCTGTTGTCCATTCTATTATAGCCAGAACGCAGTCTGAAATTCTCGTGACGTTGATCATTGTCAACTCACTTAGTTCATAATTCATGTTTAGTTTATCTTGTTCACCAGCCCAAACTAATTTTTATTATTTTGGGTCTAACTTTTCCTTCCGGTAGTTGTGTTGGAGTCACAAACTTATTTCTCGAAGTAAGGATTTGACTTTATGGCCTATACTCTTTTGTTGTCTCAAGGCCTGTCACCTCTCGTTTTTCCCTTAACTTAACTATAGTCTCTGCAATACTATCATTTTTTTTATTTGTCGTTGTCATCCATTTATCACATCTTACTCATAATACTTCATTAACTCTCTTCTCATTTCCTGTTAACATTTCTGTCTATCACTTTATTCTGAAAATTTCAACAAGATATTGTTTTTCTTTTAGCTCCCATTTTCTTCATCCACTAGCTCTTCGGGTTGCCTATAATTATATCTCTACTAGGTACGGGAGTCACACTAAGATAATATGTATCCTTTCCAAGCCTCCAGTGTCTATATTTGTAGCACTCATATCTAGCTGTACTATTTTAGAGTGCACCATCTTGGTGTCTTGCAAGGAGATCTACTAGCACATTTGCAATGTCTTTTGGAAATGTCAACTAAAGCAAACAATACATCCAACATTTTGGGTCACTCTAACCCAAGCCGGATCCTGATATCCGTCCTTTTCTTATACTATTTATATTAGACCCATAGGGCATAAATGAGATGGGTGTGGCCAATTGTACATACCTCTATTATTGTTGAAGGTAACTAAAAAGGCTTATATTCCTCTGTCTGGATTGTAAATACTAGTAATCTTCATTAACTAGCGCCTCATACCCTTCTTCATCTTGATTCTTGTATTTGTTGAAACTTGTATCTATCTTCTGAATCTCTCATTGCCTTTTACCTTAGGGGTGGAGAGATATTCTTGCCTTAAGGATCCTTATCAAGAAGCTTACACATCTTAGTACATACATGATCTGCTGAATACCTCATATTTATCCATCATAAGCAAAAATTGAGTTCCTCTAACTCAACTCTTCCACAACTATATATCTTACCAACCGTCTTTCTGTATGTAGGCATCTTTTTATTGTGAATATTAGAAGTTCGAAATTTGAATTTTAATAAGTTTACTCTATCACACGATCTAGAGTAAGAAGAAAGAGTGACAATCCTAAATGCCCTATAGCCTCTTGCTTATAAATATGGTGCACAAAACACCCATAAATAAGACTCTACTAGACACAGCTTGTATACTCCCTAGGACAGAACTGCTCTAATACCACTATTTTCATGACCCAAACTGATAGGTTGTGATGGGAACCCAGTACCATACTCAACCGATTACCGACATAATGTATCTTTTCGTATCATGCTTTTATAGGTAAATGAGACGGAAAGGATTTCGCATGATAACTAGAATAAAACATGTAATACCAACTTATACATAACACATATGGGCCTATAAGACCAAAATGATCACTCGTATACTAAACAATGGCCGACAAGGCCATATAAACTTTCACATACATGACATCTCTCTACAAGCCTCTAAGAATACATAATATGATAAATGTCGGGACAAGGTCCCTCCATTCTAATCAATACATGTACTAATCATACTGACCAAAGAAGTAACTCCGGAGCAAATGGAGTGCACCAACACCTTCTGCTGAGCTGATAGCCTACTTGGAGGGCTCTCATACTGTCTATTGACACTTGTGGGCATGAAACACAGTGTTCCTAGGAAAAAGTGACCTCAGTACGAATAATGCACCGAGTATATAAGGCACATAAATAAGTATATAAAAGACATGGAAGAAACATGGAGTAAATGACTCAACCTGTAAGACAAGATAACTCTATAAATCATAAAATACTTTGTTTACAGTGAAAATGGTAGAAATAATTAAATTTGTAAATGGGATTCTAAAAATATGTGATCTATTTCTGTGCTAGTTGTTAGAGCAGATGGTGCTAAGAATATGAATCTTATCAATAAAATACAAGCTAAAACGGGGCAGTAATCAAACCGAGGAGCTTGCTGCCCTGGCTTCGAACTGGTCGATGGAGGACCTCGAGGCTAATATGTGGGCTCGATCTCGAGCTATCGAGGGTAGTCGGGAATGGGGCAACAGTCAGAATATGATCAAGCAAGGCTCTTTATGGCCAATACTAAGCAATAAATGAAGAACAAATATGAAACTAATAATGCTAAGAGTAGGCTCGAGCTAGTAAGGACAAGCATGTATATAGAGAAAAGAGAGAGAGATATTATTGATCTAGTAGAGAACAGTTGGAGCAACATCAGATCCTTACAAAGTAGTGTCGGTTCCCTTTTATATAGGAAGGGAACCCGGCTATAGTATAACATGCATTAATTGTAAAGTATGGAGATGGGATGGATAATGCGACGCTTCGGCATAGGCTCTAGATAGGCTGGCTCTATCAGACTTAGCCATGTGCCTTGAGAACTTACCCTTTTGTTCTAGCCTCGACCTTCATCTTCTTTGAGTTGGGCCTCGATGAGCCCCGAATAAGGGGACTCGATCGTAACTCCGCATCCTCGAGGTCTCGAGGTATCCATCCAAAATGACTTGATAACAAGAAATTAGGCCCTCTGATTTCACCGCATATAGATAGTCTCCGCGTTTCTCAGAGTAAAGTGATGGGAAATGATTATGACACCTAACTCCTTGAGTTTCTTGTGGCGTCAACATACTGATTTCTCAACTTTTGGAGTGATATTTTGTGATAGTTGGCATATGTTATAGACTTGTGTTTTCAGCATCACTCAATGCACTGTCATTTCCCACTCTTCATGGTGAAAGTACTATCGTCGATTTGATTCTTCAAGGATGCAGTAATTGCGTCTGTCGATCGGTCTGCTAAAGGACTCGATAATCGCGTCGTTATCCCCTATAAATGGGAGTGCTTTTGGAATTTTTTTCTGTCTGAATACTTTTATCTACTCGTTTGCCGATTTGTCCTTATCATCTTCCTCTATCATTGAACATCATGTTTGGGGTTTGTGGCCTCAAGGTCATTTGGCATCATTTTGGTAGGCCACATCGTGGCCCTTTGTAAGAGCTTCCCTATGAATATGCCATTCTGTCACTGCTGCTGTTGTTGTGTCTGCTGCCGCCATCCCCATTCACCCGAGATGACGACAAACAGGGAATTGATTCTCTCTTTTTGTAGAAGGTCGTTCAGACTATGCACCGTTACTCACTCTTCTACCGAGGCCTGGTGTGGAACTTTATCCTTCGGGTGTTTTCTTTTCTTTCCTGAGGGATAAAGTGGCACGACCGACCGTTGAGGCCACGGCCTACTGAACCTACAACCTTCGGCTTTGGCGGGCTATGCTTCTTATTTCTACCTCTTCTCCATCCCCTTGCTCTTCTTTTATTTATATTCTCTCGGCAAGCTTACTTTATGGGATTGAGCTGGGAGCCTAGAGGAGGTGGTTCTTTAAGGGAGTTGCCTTCGAAGATGTGGACTCAAGGAGGCGGCACTTGGAGATGCTACTACCGGAGACGAACCTTCACAAGTGGATCGGGTTCTTAGGTTTTAATCATATGTACATCCTTTTGCTTCTTCGTTTTGTGTGGAGATTCTTCTGTAGGACTTTGTAATTATTTGAGAGAGCTCCTCGAGGGCTATTGTACACGAATATTCAAGGATATTGAGATACCTTCTTGATTCACATTTTTATTCTTGCCCTATTATTGTGTGTTTTGTGTATTTTGAGGCTTTTCAATATTTCCTTTGTTGTTGACTGCTGATATCTAGCTCAGGTGGGAACATTCTTTTCGATCTTTTGCTGATTGGTATGGCTCTTTTCTGAGCCCATTGTCATACCTTGGACCAAAATTGAATTGGTTCGATGGATTTGGGCCATCGGGCCCTCCAAGTTGCATGGAGATAGAACACTGAAGCGAAAGTTGACTTCGGGCGCTCGGAGCTTTTACTTTAAGTTTGGCGTAGATAACCTTTTAAGGTGTTGTAGGCAGGCTTATAAGGAAGGGACTTGTTTGTTGAGGTGTTGTAGGCAGGCTTATAAGGAGTATTAGGCGATTTTCTGCGGGAGCACTTGCGGGCGGAGCTTGAAGTGCTAATTTTTATTTTTAGAAAGAAAAATAATGAGATCGGGTACTGCCTTGAGTTCTATGAGGGCGTTGAAGGCTTCCCGAAGCCCGACTTCTTTTTTGGCAGAGATCCTTGAGGTCAGGCACCACCTCATGGCTAGAGACAATACAGTTGACTCCTTAAGGCCTAACTTCTTGCCAATGGATGCTTTTTGGGGTCGAGTGTTACCCCGAGATCCGTATCAAGGTTGTTGACCTCCAGGGTCTCAATCTGGATAGGCGAATTGTCGTTGTTTCCCCCATCTATGTGGGGTGGCCTTTACTTCTTTTGGAGATCTCATTATTTTGGATAGCTATCCTTTCGTCTTGGCATTGGGCCATTCATCCCTTCAGGCGCAAAAAGCATTGGCGCACCTCCTTGATTTAATTTGTCAACTCTACCATAGCCATGGAAGCTACTTCGGGGCCATCCCGGTAGGGATGGGAGAGTTCCACTCCCAACGCTCAAGATCCGTGGGAGTTCGCTCTGAAGACTGTGTCTTTGATAAAAAAGGAACATCTGGAGATGGTGAGGAGATATTACGAATGGAGCGAGGGGATAACGCTGTAGGTGCTTTCCCCGGATGAGAGTATTACGGACTTTGTTGATGGATTCTTCAGCGTATACCTATATCCTTTCGCATTTTGCCCTCTTAATAGGGTCGTGCTTCATTTCTGCTTGAAGTATCAGGTTACTTTAGCGCAGATACATCCGTCATTTTGGTGAGTGGTGCTGATGATGAGGTTCTTTGCAGAGAAAGTTGGGCTTGAATTCACGCTCAACCACCTCGTCAGGTTGTACCGGCCCTTTCATCACCCAGGCTTGTTAACCTTGTGGTGATGTTCGTCCACGCCCTTTGTTGTGGATGATAAGGAATATAAGGTTCAAGAGTAGGTCAGTCAATTCTTTTGGGTCGGAACGGCTGACATTATCCCCGTAGAGCTTATGCCATTTCCCAAAAGATGGAATTACGCACGTGAGTGGGGTGTCTTGTGCTTCCTTGGATTTGCGTATAGTGAAAACCAGTTGAGTAATTGTGTTTCCTTCCTTTTTACAGAAACTTCATGGATGCCGGGCGAAGTTCTCGATCTGCCCGTATGGGTCCGAAAGTTGGCAACCCATTCGACTTGCGATGAGTATAAGTGGCGAGTTGTGTCCCGTGACAAATGGGAAGCAAAATACCAGGGTATGCACGTACGCTACTCCTACCTTGGCCTTCATATATTTGAGATGATAGTTTCCTCCTTCTTTTGTACTGGCTTTGCCATTGTAGGTATCGGGCAGTCCCTTTGGGCGAGGCAATGCTCTTTCAGAGAGGGGAAGGAGTCTTCGGCCTCCGAGCTAAAGGACGATGGCGATAAATAGGATTTGCACCTTGTTTACAGTGAAAATGGTAACAACAATTAGATTTATAAATGGGATTCTAAAAATATATGATCTATTCCCGAGCTAGTTTTCAAGGGAGGTTAGTTCTAAGATGTGAAGTAAAATGGTAAATATCGAGTTAACCAAAGCAGTAATCGAATCAATAAAGGGACGTTTCCCGGGCGCAAGGCAGGCCAATAGGTACCTTGGAACCGAGCCTCAAGCCAATCTTGGGCTTATCGAAGGTATTTGGGAAGGGGATAACAGATAAAGATATAAGTAAGTAAGGCTCTGTACTATCAATCTTGACCAAAATAACGAAGAAAGAACGAAGAAACAATAAAGTGCTAAGGCGACCTCGAGGTCGATAAAGACAGATAACTTAGAAGAAAGGAGAGAGAGATATATTATTGCATTTTGGAGAAGTGGAGCAACATCAGTCCCTTACAAGGTAGGGTGAGTCCCCCTTATATAGGCGAGGGGACTCGGTATAGTACATGTGTATTAATTGCAAGAGTACAAAGATGGGACGGCTTGACGCAATACCTCACATTAGGCTTCAGATAGACTGGTCCTGTTAGGTGTAGCCATGTGCCTAGGGTACTTCCTCTTTCATCCTGACATCAGACCTCGCTTCCTTTGAGTCGGACTTCGACGAGCACTGAGACCAAGAACTCGATCGCGGCCTTCCATCCTCGGGGTCTCGGAGAAGGCTTCTGAAATGCCTTGATAGCAAAAAATCAAGTCTTCTAATTTTTCCGTGTAATGATAGTCTCCACGTTTCCTATGATGAAGTGATGGGAAATGATTCTGACACTCGACTCCTCGAGTTCCCTTTGACGACATTATGCTGGCAATTCGGATCACGGTGTAATCTTTTGTAACAGGTGGCGTATCTCATAGATCCTTACTTGATGCCTTGTTATTTCTATTTTTCAAGGAGAAAACACTATCGTCGATTCGCTTTTTCAAGGAAGCAGTGATTGCACCCATCGGTCAATATTTCAGAGCATCGATGACCGTGTCGTTTCTCCCCTATAAATGAGGGAATTTTATGGCATTGCATCCTCCATCACAATACTTCCGTTGGTATGTTTTGCTTCTTTCTTCTCGTCATCTTCTTCTACCTTTGATTACCAAGATGGAAGCTTTCTGTCTTAAGGTTGTTTAGAGGGGTTCTTCCTGGCCGCATTGAGGCCTTGTGCCGAGGCCTCCCATCATTGAACGTAAATATGTTGTTCCAATATTATTGCGGTCGTTGGTATGTTGGCTATTGCTGCTTCCGTTGGCCCGAGATGGTGATGAATGGAGAGTTGGTTTCACTTTTGCGTAGATGGATGTTCGTATTATGCACCGCTACTCAAGAGTGGGCTGGGATTATCCACCACAGCTCACTTCCATACCCTGGTTCGACGTGGAACTCCGCCCCGAGCAGGAAGCTTGCACGGCTTGATGCTCGAAGAAGAGAGTTCGAAGCAGTCGTGCAAGTGGGACCGAGGGTTGTTCGGTCCGCTGACTCTCCTAAGTTTCCTTTGCCAAAGAGGGTCCTCGAGCTTTGGAGAGCTATTGTGTTCTTTCATCCCTCCTTGCTCCCTTTGCCTTATTTTTCTTTTTCTTCTCTGAAGTGCTACTTTAAGGGACTGGGGTGAGGCTGTCGGAGGCGTGCATCCAAGGACACAATTCTTGAAGGCTCCGCTACCGAGAGCATGCCTTCGAGGGTAGAACAGGTTTCTTCATGTATTCCCCTTTGTCGTATCTGTGTGGGGAACCTTTTGTAAGCTTTTGTACTTTGTATGTGATGACCCTCTGGGGGCTTTGTAATCGAACGACGTGACCCCTCGGGAGCTATTGTACTAGAATACTTCATAAATGAGAAATGAACTTTGTTGACCTCTGCTTTTGAATCTTTATGCCTTCATGGCCTTCGAGGCTCTTCGAAAGTATCTTTTGTGTTACTGATTGCTAATATTTAGCTCGAATGTAAGTGCTTGCCATGATTTCTTGCCGATCGACATGGGTTCTTTTTGGTCCTATTATCGTCTTTCGGGACAACTCTGGGTTGATCTGATATACTGGTGCTATAAGATTCTCCCAAGTTATTCGGAGATCGTGTGTTGAGTTCTGAGGTCTCTGGGGGTACTGCCCCGGATGTAGGTCATCTTAGGGTACCCTGGAGCCCTTATCGATCTGGATGTATATGGTCTTTTCAGGCTGCATGAAATAGACTTCTCATCCTCTTTTGGCGCTTGTTTTCTCTTACGCCCTTCGGGGTATTTCAATGCCTTCTTTTGTTTGTGGGTTGTCGTAGCCTGCCATGATAGCTTGTTCTGGTCTCCAGCTGATTGGCAAGGCTCTTCCCCAATCTTTTTGTCATACTTCGGACCGATGGGGGATGGACCGAATAAGCTCAAGCTATCGGGGCCTGCTGGTTCATTTAGAGATCAGGCGTCGAATTCCAAGGCATTCTGGAATGCTAGCCCGGATGAAGGTCATCTTTGGGTGCCCCGGTGGGCTCTATTGATTTTGATATAGATAACTCTTTCAGAGAGTATATGGTTGGCTTCCATTTGAGGAGTTTGCCTATGTTCGGGAGCTTTATCGAGCCCTCGTGAAGCTTTGGAGATTGGAGCTTCCATGGTTTACTCCTACGGAGAGGGAATTGTGAGCCCAGGCGCACGCCTTGCATCTGGTATCGACGCTCCCTATTTCATCGTGTCCCTGTTTCATGGGGGTCAGGGGCTCCAAATGCAAAATTCGACCTTGAGCATGGAGATAATTCGTGCGGATCCTCGAGCTTAGTTATCTGTTGGAAGATGTTTCCTAGGTCGGGCATTGACCTGTCGATTTGTATCGAGGCCATTGACTTCTTGGAGCTTACATCGAGCAAGCGACTCGTCATTGCCACTTGTATATAAGAGGGTGGCTTCGACCTTTTTGCGAGACTTCACTGTTTTTGGGTAGATGTTCTTCTGTTTCGGCATAGGGCTCCCTATCTTTTAAAGTGTGAAAAGCGTCGATGCTTTTTGCTTTATTTTGCTAGTTCTGCCATAGTCATGGTAACCATCTCGAAACCGATATGGAAAAAGGTGGAGAATGTTGTTCCCGGTGCTAGAGAGTCGAAGGATTTCGCTCTGGAGATGGCATCCTTGATAAGAGAGGAACATTTGGAGATGGCGACGCTGGAGCAAGGGGATGACACTGCGAGTTCTTTCCCCAGGTGAAGGCATCGCGGACTCTGCCGATGGGTTTTTGAGCGTGTATCTATACCCCTTGGCATTTGGCCCTCTTGATAAGGTTGTGCTCTATTTTTGCTTGATGTATTGGGTTACTCTAGCGCAGATTCATCTGTTATTTTGGCAAACATTGTTGATGATGAGATTCTTTGCGGAGAAAGCTGGACTTGAATTCACGCTTGATCATCTCATCAGGCTATATTATCCTTTTCATCATCAAGGACATCTAACCATGAGGGGTCGTTCGTCCACGCCCTTCGTTGTTGACGATGAGGAAGGTAGAGATCAAGAGTGGGCCAGTTGGATTTTCTGAGTCTGGACGACCGATATTATTCATGTGGAGTTTCTGCCATTCCTTGAAGGGTGGAATCACGCACGTAAGTGAGGCGCTCTGTCGTTCTTTCATATTTTGTTCATGGAAAAAATTGGCCAAATAACAATGTTATTTCCCTTGTTGCAGCAACTTCGTAGACGCCGGGCCAAGTCCATGATTTCCTTGGATGGGTTCGGAGGTTGGTGACCCCTTTGTCTTGCGATGAACGCAGGTGGCGAGCTATGTCTCGCACTAGGTGGGGAGTAGATCATCAAGGTACGTGCGTATATTGCTTTTCTCCTGCTAGCATATACCCGAGGTAACATTTTCCCATCTCACTTGTGATGGATTCGCTATTTGTAGATATCAGGCGTTTCTTGGGGCGAGGCAGCATTTTTCCGGAGAGGAGATGGAGTCGTCGACCTCCGGGCCGAGAGATGGCAGTAATAGGAGGGACTGTACTCCACAATACGAAGGAGCCTTTAATAGTGCTGGGCGGGCTCGTATTTCTGAGGATAGGGCATCGCCCGAGTTGGTTGTCCCTAGGGCACCTATTTCTCGGCAAACGGCTCCCTTAAGCGAGAACGTTAAGGTCGGGGCCGGTTCTGCTGGGGTCGTAGGAGTGTGTTTTGATCTGGAGGAAATCTACTGTCTTCACTTTGCGGTGAGTTTGTGCACAATTTTCTCAAATCCCGCATCTTCCTCCTCTTATTGAATCTTTCCTGCGCAGGCCTGTGATAGGCTTAAGTCAGTTTTTTCGTCAAAAGGCAAATTTCCAGAGGGTTCCAGATGAGGGAGAATACCTTAGGCTTCTTTGTAAGGAGAAGGAAGTTGAGCTGCAGCATTGGCAATGTGAGGCGTATTGGAGCTAAAACTATGAGAGTTATTTGATGGAGTAGGTTACTTTATGTAGTGCGTTTTTCGCTTCTTTCTAATTTTAAGGCTAATTTCTTCTTGCCATATTAGTTGCAGAAAAGGGCAGAGACCTTGGAGTACCTCAATGGTGACGTGAACCGTGTCGGGGCCACTTGTGAGGAGCTAAGAGCTCAAGTGCAGGCTCAAGCCTTGGAGGTGATGAGTGCCTCGGCTTGGATTCTTGCCTTAGAGGTCCAACTTAACTTGACCCGTGGTAATGCCAAAGTTTAGGCGGATATGATTGAGAGATTTGAGTCTGACCTCTCCAAGGTCAGGGCCGAGATAATTGATGCCCGGGCAGGAGCGGCATTAAGATGAACCAGGGTCGATCGTGAGATGGTGATTTGCATAAAGGAAGCTGCTGACGCTCAATCTGAGTTGAGGCAAGCCCTTGATCGTGTGAAGAAGATCAAAGAATATGTTCGATGTCGATCCCGGAGAGAGGTATTCGAGGAGGTTAGAGTGAGAGGCTTTATTCTCTCGGAGGAACTGGCGCAAGCAAGGGCAGACGAGTGTGACGCTCGGTCACTCCTTGTGGACGTTGCATAGGCAAACTTGACGAGTTGTAGCCCCTTAGCAAAAAATATAGATTTTACCATTTTGTAACCTGGTTTCCGACGCGCGCAGGGCATGCATTTTTTCGTATGTAATGTAAGAAGAATTTTAAAGCATTATTCATTTCGTACCTTTTTCTTTCGTTGCTCTCGATCGTGTAGACCGGTTTTAGAACTAGTCCCCGAGTTGTGGTACGACTCGAGCTTCGATTGGCCTTCCAGATTTTCCCACATGCATGGGCAGAGGGTGATGACCCTTTGTGGTCCTGGGCCAAAGAGATTCTGCGAGCGCGGCCTGGAGATTTGTCTCAATCGTAGATAGCATCATTTGGATAGTGCCTTCAGCCTTTTTGTGGTTGAATTGCCCTCGAGTTCAGTCTCCGAGTCGGGATCCAACTCAAGCTTAACTTACCCTTGAGCCCGCTTTGGGCTGGCGATAATGATTCTCACTTTCTTCCCTTGGGCGCTTGGCGATTTTTCGGGTCCAGTTTCTGAGTCGCGTTGCGATTCGAGCCGTAATTGACCCTTTAGTCTTTCCGGAGGTTTCGGTTGGTGACCGGGGCATCGATGTCATGCTCTTTGGAGTATTATAGCTTTTGGGTCCAGTCTCCGAGTCGCGTTGCGATGGTGGAATTTCTCATTTGAGCTCTTGGCCAGCGATGGTGGACTTTTTGTTGCTTGGTCATTGAGACCTTTAGTATGAGGCCCGGAGGCTTTGTTTTGTTGAACTATTCTGGATTCGGTCTCCGAATCAGGTTACAATTCGAGCTCACTTTAAACCTCAAGTTGTCAATTTTCAAGCTGGAAACAATGGCTCTTACGTTGTATGGTAGTAGAGACCTTTTGATGTGAGGCCCAAAGGCTTGCTTAGCCGGCGACAATGGCACTTACGCTGTTTGGTCATAGAGACCTTTTGATGTGAGGCTCGGAGGTTTTTATAGGATTTGTTTCCTCTCATTAAGTTCTTATTGAATATTTTTCCTACCCGTCATCGGTTTTGAAAGAACCTCGATTTCAAGTCATAGTCAGCGATGTTTTGAGCACCTCGGAAGGTTCATAGCTCATAGGTCAGGTAGATCAACATTTTTGCGATTTTGGAGCCGACGTGGACAAGACTGATTTTTTGCTTGTTGAGGAAAGCATGTTTTTAACTGGTTCTTTCCGAAGTAGATTCGGAGGATTTTTTAGCAACAGTCGGGCGACCCCGAGTCGCATTTTTTGGGTTGTAGCAGTCGTTTTGACCGAAGTCATATGCGTTTGGCCGGGATCATTTTTTATCCCGAGATGCACTTTTAGGCATCTATACCAAGGTCATGACCTTTAGGGATTCTTACAAATGCGATGTGTACCCTAAACTGCGGGATTTTTCATGCCTGTTGAGGTCTTACAGTTTGCCATGCCTGTTGAGGTCTTACAGTGTATGGAGAATAGATCTGTTTTTGCCGAGGCTGCCCGTTAGGGTCTTACTATTTCAGATTTTCCAGTGTGTGGAGATTGGTGGCACTCTCCGAGTCATCGAGTTGTTTAAGCTAGAAGACTGCTTCTCGTGAGCTTGGAGTTACATCACAAGGGTTTGGTGAGCCCGGCGTTTTGACCCTGGGTCATCCAGATACTAGATTTTTTAAGTCTTCGGGTATCTCGAGATACATCTGGCGGAGAGGTTTTTTTGTTGTGGATAAGACGAAATAGTCTTCTTCAGGGCATGGAATGCTTAAGAAATATTCTTTATTGCTTGGAAAAAATATAAGTTTAAAATACATGTTGTCCTATTACTGTGAGTTTGGTCCACACGGGTGTGACTTCCCTGATTATCTGATTTACTCGTATGATTCCATATTGGAAACTCTTAGGAGAGAGGATCAGGATCTCGTCGGGTCCCCTCCCAGAGGGTATGATGTCCTGCTAATAATCTTGTTCGACGAACCTTCTTCCTATTAGAAATCTGGTCGAGGAAAGAATGCCTGGCAGGCCCCATGGTCACGGATCCTCGAGCGGGGTCCAAAGCTATTGAATGCCTAAAATGGCTGCCTACGAGCAGATTAGCAACAAGAAAAGAAAAGAAATGATAAAAGGAGTCGGCATTTCGGGGAGCAAGCCCCGCCGCAATCGTCTTCCTCGTTCGGCCAAGTCGGACCAAGGTCGTGATTATCCTTACCCTTTGACCACATTCGAAGGTAATGCCAGCCATGTGAGGGGTCTCCTCTTGTCACTCGTAGCTAGATGCTTTGGCCTTGCATTAGTTGCGGGGATTTACACCTTTGGCATAGCAGGGTTGAAATCACGCTCCGGGCGATGTATTCGCTATTATTTGTACAAAGCGTCTGCACCCTGTATTGCTTGACATATCAGTCTGAGGTTGGGCAGGCCACGTAGGGGGAGCGATCTGGTCGTTTCGGCAATCGCCATAAAGAACCTATCAAAGATCCGGTCAGAGAGCGACGTCGGTCCGGATTGTCCTATCGGCTTCGGCCGACATCATCGGTATAATTTGGTTGATCCACCTGTACTCATAAATGCATGTTTTATTTGAAATGTCTCGAACCAATATGTTAATGCGATGCTGAGGTAGAACCTCAGCATCATTTTCCTCGAACGAAAGGGTGTCCTTTGGGAGTATTTTTTGGGACTGTCCCTTTCTGGTGATGGGTACCTGCATTCTACCTTCTATGGATCTTCGCAGGGTGCTGCCATATTTTAACAGCCATGACGATGCACCGCGACTTGCCGACTCTGTTTCGTTCGATCTCCTTTCTTCCGTGGAGCTGGATTCGGGTTTGCTCATTTGGCGATACTTTGTGGCGACCTTTGTTGAATAGCATAGTTGCTCCTCTTTTGAGTCTGTAACTTCAAGCGTCTTGTAATTCCCGTGGCGGCCCATGGTTTCCCTGGAGGGGTTTTGGTTGAATAGATCCAAGCCACCTGGAGTTCCCGGCTTTGCTTGTGGTGACCACTATGCTTGGAACTGTAATGTTGAAGTCGAGCTCTATTGGATGAGGTTTCCTCACCGGCTGTACTATTGAAGGTTCCTCAAGGGTGTTGTCCTCGGGATACTATCTCATTGTTGCGAGACGTGCTGTATTTTGAATCATCTTTTCCGTTTGCGTCGTATGGACGGTGTCTCCATTCATTCAGTGTCAGCTCCTCTACTAGGAATCTACCCGGATATGCCAAACCCGAAGAGGTTCCTCGAGGGTCGTCTACGGACCTGACTTGGGTTCGATATCGGTTGCTAGCATCCGACCAAGCCTCGATCGGATATTTGACAAGGCTTTGCTTGAATTGCTCTAGAGTCGCCGGGTATACTTTGTTTGGGTTTTAGGCAAAGGCCTGTGCCTCCCCACTACTCGGGATCGGGAGCGGTCTCGTTTGTCCTTTCGGGGAGCGGGGAGCAGCTTCTCATGATACTTTATTTCTTCTTCTCCCGGCTTCGGTGCATTGGGCCCTTTTGGTATAGCTTTGATGGCATCGGTGTGCGCTTTCACGGATTGCGCTAGTACGCTGAGCGGGTCCTCAAGATCAAGAGCCGAACAGTGGCGTTGTGCCATGGTTTCTTCCAGGGGAGTTTTTTCAAATCTCCTTATAGGAAAAGGCCTGAGTTCTCCCTCTTAGAGGTCGCTGTTCTTGGATGGGCATGAGTAAGTGGCGATGTGCCCGTGAGGACTTGAGGTCCTGTCACTCCTGGTGGATTTCATTGTTTGCGACTTTCACAAAATGAGTTCCAGGAATGTATTTTCAGGAGACGGTTGCTGTAGGAGTTTCTGCGAGCATGATTTGATCTTTACGACAAGGTCTTCTAGCATCCTTCTGCTACAGGATAGGTTGTCGGTTCGTTGTTGCCCGATATCTTGGGTACTGGCTCGAAGTGAGGAGATATTTTAGGTGCTGCCACGCTGAGAGTCTTTGGACGGCTCTATAGCTGAGAGATAGCCAAATGTTGTTCCCGCAACATTTCAAAAATAATACGAAGATTAACATCCCATTCTACCTGGGCTGGGATTTTTCGGGCTTTCTATTGGTTAACGTGATGCGTTCCGCCATCAGTGCATGAGACTTCATTAACCTTTTGTGCGGCGTGCAGACCCACATCCGCTCAAACCGATCTAGATGTGTTATCAAGGCCCTGCGGTGTCGCGTCAGCCATTAGAACGACCATACTATTTTCTTTGTGATTTTTGGGGTTATCGTCCTCGATTTACCTTATCGAGCTGATCATTAACCTGAAATCGAAAGATCTTTGGCAAGAAAAAGTGTGAAAGATACCGTGCGTTTAAGTGAGGAAACTAGCAAGAAAATAATCACTATTATTTTTAGCCCCACAGTGGGCGCCAAACTGTTTACTATGAAAATGGTAACAACAATTAGATTTGTAAATTGGATTCTAAAAATATATGATCTATTCCCAACCTACTATGCAAGGGAGGTTAGTGCTAAGACATGAAGTAAAATGGTAAAAATCGAGTTAACCAAAGCAGTAATCGAACCAATAAGGGGACGTTTCTCGGGCGCAAAGCAGACCAATAGGTACCTCGGAGCCGAGCCTCGAGCCTATCTTAGGCTTATCGAAGGTATTTGGGAAGGGGATAACAGATAAATATATAAGTAAGTAAGGCTCTATACTATCAATCATGAGCAAAATAACGAAGAACGAATGAAGAAACAATAAAGTGCTAAGGCGACCTCGAGGTCGATGAAAATAGATAACTTAGAAGAAATGAGAGAGAGATATTATTGCATTGTGGAGAAGTGGAGCAACATCAGTCCCTTACAAGGTAGGGTGAGTCCCCCTTATATAGGCGAGGGGACTCGGTATAGTACATGTGTATTAATTACAAGAGTACAAAGATGGGACGGCTTAATGCAAGACTTCACAGTAGGCTTTAGATAGACCGGTCGTGTAAGGTGTAGCCATGTGCCTAGGGGACTTCCTCTTTCATCCCAACCTCGGACCTCACTTCCTTCGAGTCAGACTTGGATGAGCCCTGGGGCCAAGAACTCGATCACGGCCTTCCATCCTCGGGGTCTCGGGGAAGGCTTCTGAAATATCTTGATAGAAAAAAAATCAAGTCTTCTAATTTTACCGTGTATACACCCACAATATGGTGGATCTTCTAATAGGATCAATGGGCACGTGTCTTTGAGGAGAGAACATCGCCCGAGCCTGCTGTTCCCGAAGTGTTTGATTCTAGGACGGTGGTTCCTCTGAGTGAATATGATTTGCCCGAGGTTGGTTCTCCCGGGGCCGAAGACGAAGGACCAATAGGAGTGTGCTCCACCTTTGAGGAAGTCTGCCGGCTTTTTTTCATGGTGAGTTTCGCCGCAGTCCTGCTGTATTTTATGTCCTCCTTTCTTTATCGAGTTTTTCCTTTGCAGGTCTTTGATAGGCTCAAGTCTGAGATGCTCCATCATGGGGCCATCTTTGGAAAGCTCTGGACGAGGGCGAGTCCCTTAGGCTCCTTAACGAGGAGAAAGAGGTTGAGTTGATGCATTGGAGATATCATGCGTATCGGAGCTCGAATTAAAAGAGCTATTTGCTAGAGCAGGTAACTTTTTATAGTGAGCGCTTTGCTCTTTTTGACCCTTAAGGTTAAACCTTTTTCCTATCTTAGTTGCAGAAAAAGACGGGGGCCTTGGAGTACCTTAATGGCGAGGGCGACCGCGTTAGGAATGCTTGCGGTGAACTGAGGGCTCATGTGCAGGATCAAGCTTTAGAGGAGAGGGGTGTCTTGGCCAAGGTTCCCGCCTTCAAGGACCAACTTCTCTTGGCTTATGATAATGATATAGTTCAAGTGGATATAATTGGGAAGCTCAAGTCCGATCTCTCAAAGATCAGGGATGAGATAATCGATGTCAGGGCTGAAGTAGCATTAAGTCGAACCAAGGGTGATCAGGAGATGGTTATTCGTATGAAGGACGTTGTTGATGCCCAAGCTGAGTTGAAGCGGGCCCTCGATCGTAAGAAGAGTATCGAGGAACATGTCCGTTGCAGATCTCGAAGAGAGGTACTCGAGAAGATTGACGCTAGGGGCTTCGTTCTCTCGGAAGAGTTGGCTCGAGCAAGGGTGGATGAGCGCGATGCTCGATCCCTTCTTGCCGACATCATAGAGAGCGAATCTGGTGTTGGCAGGCTGTAGCCTTTTGGAGAGGAGCATGGATTTGGCTGCTTTTCCAATTTGTACTTGATAATTGTAGAGCATGTTTGTAGATGGAGAGCTCGCCTTTTGTGCATGTAAATTAGAGAAAACTTGAAGCTTTATCTCTTTTGTATCTCTTTTTTCATTGCTTTCGACTAGGTAGGCTGGTTCTCGGTGTCTGACAGGAACCCTATGGATCAGGAGCTTAATAGATAGGCTTGGAGGCTCTTAAGTGCAATTTTCGATGTGAGTAAGTGTTAGGGCCTTCGTGCTTTGCCTAGCTGTTTAGGCCCAGTCTCTGAGTTAGGCGCTGATTCAAGCTTGCCTAAAGTCCAATCTCTTATTCTTGCATGGGCTGATGATGATTGTTTGTATTGCTCTCCCTTGGGCGCATGTATTTCGAATATTTTGGGTCCAGTCTCTGAGTCGCATTGCGACTCGAGCTTTAATTGACCCTCAATTTCTTTCGTGCCCGCATGGATGGATGATGATGGCTTTTGTGCTTCTGGTCGAACAGACCTTTTAAGTCAGTAGCTCAGAGGCTTGTTTGGCTGGCGATAATGGCACTTAGGCCGTGCCCTTACACATTTGTAGTTAACTATTTTGGATCCGATCTCTGAATCGGGTTACGACTCGAGCTCATTTTAATCCTCAAGTTTTCAAGTTTTGAGCTGGCGATATTGGCTCTTATGTTGTTTGGTCATTGAGACCTTTTATTGTGCAGCCCAGAGACTCGTTTGGCTAGCGATAATGGCTCTTACACTTTTGTCTGTGGGCTTTTTGTAGGATTTATTTTCCTCTTATTAAGGTCTTTTTGAAATGATTTTTCCTAACCCGTCGTTGGTTCTGGAAGAACCTCAATTTCAAGTCACTAGCGGCGATGTTTGAGCACCTCAAAAGGTTCTTAGCTTGTAAGCTGAGTAGCTCAAAGCCTTGTGATTTGGAGCTAACATGGTCGAAGCTCATTTGTTTGTTGAGGGAAGCCTATTTTAACCGGTTCTTTTCGAAGTATATTCAAAGTAATGGCCTACGATTTTGTTAGCGACAGTCAGGCGTCCCCGAGTCCTATTAATTTTGCTGGAGTAGCTATTTTGACCATAGTCATATATGTTTGGCCTGAGCCATTTTTTATCCTGAGTGATAGTTTAGGCATCGACACCGAGGGTATGCCCTTTTGGGATTCTTACAAATGTGACGTGTAGCCTAAACTTCGGGAATGAGTTTTATGCCTGTAGAAAGGTCTTAAGAAATTTCCATGCCTGTTAAGGTCTTACAATTTGTCATGCCTATTGAGGTCTTATAGTTTTTGTTGCTATGTAGAATAGATCTGGTTATACCGAGTCTGTCTGTTTGGGGTCTTACAGTTTCAGGTTTCCCAGTGTTTGGCGATTGGCGATAGTCTCCGAGTCATAAAATTTTCTTTGGCTTGAAAGCCATTATTTGTGAGCTCAAAGTTGCCTTGTTGGGGATTTGTGAGCCCAGAGTTCTGAACCTGGGGTCGTGCATGTGCCAAATTGTTAATGCTAAGTATCCGAGTACTTCGGTACGTATTTGATGGAGGGATCCCTACCGAGAGTATGCTGAAATATCCTTTTTTGGAGTGTGGGATGTTTAAAGATGTTCTTTTATTGCTTGGCGCAAATACATATCATTTCGTCATTGTGAGCTCGGCCCGTGCGAGCGCGGCTCCTTGGACCGTTTGGTCCGGTACATGATTCCCTATTGAAACTCAGTATGCCGTTCCCCAGCCCTTCCGAGCGGGCTGCACCTTTGAAGGGGGGTTTCCTTCATCATTTGATTGTAGGAGAAGGCCTGTGATCTTGACAGATCCTCTTAAGGGGGGATGTAGCTCCGCTAAAAACCTTGTTGGCGAGACCCTCTTTGGGCCGAAAGTTCGACCGAGGGGAAAGAGCATTGCGGGTTCTATTAAGGCCTCAGGATCTCCAGGTAGAGTTAGAACTTTCGAGCGCTACGGCCGATTTTCTGCATATAGGTTAGTGAAACAATAACAAAAGAGTGAGGTAGTTCTTCTTTACTGCGGTATGTGTAGGCGACGTTTCGAGGATTGGTATGTTCCTGTCGTCTTGGGGTGTGGTCTCTATTACAGCCCTCCGCTGTGATTAATCGGGCTTGGTCGAACAAGTAGTCCGCTTACCCTTTGACTCTTTCGAGAGTGGACATGTTGGTATTGGCGGTGCGTCGTGTGATGTGGAATTTCCTCTTTCCGCGTGTCGCTTCTTGCCGATGGTTTTACTTCCATCCCTTGCATTGAATTTTTATCCTTTCGGTAAAGTGGGGGCAGCCCTATCTTCGGGCTATGCACCCGAGGTCATCTGAATAAGGTGTACGTGCCTTGTATCTCCTTTGATGACATGGAACTCGGCGTTCAGGTCTGCGCAGGGTCATGCTGTGCTGGGGGAACGGTCCTTTTCCCTTATTGTAGCGATCGCCATTTGGAGTTTGTCAAAGATTCAAGAGGTGGTTGTGTTTCGACCCGGCCGTCCGATAGTGTTGATTGAGTCACCTGAACTCATGAGCGCATGTTTTATCAAAAATGGATCGAGTAAGGAAGAAGGTTACCGGTGCATCATTGTGTGGTCGAGATGAGGTCTTTGTATCCTCTTTGCTGAATGTGAGGGCATTCTTAAGGGTATATCCCCAGGTCTACCATTCTCCAGTGACGAGAAATCTTGCTCTCATTTTTACAAGTTCTTGGAAAGGGTCACCGTTTCTCCATCATCGTGGTGATGCGCTGCAGCCGGCTTGTTTCGTTCCTCCTGGATGCCTTACGTACTGGGGACTAAACTTGAATTCGGTCCCTCGTCAGTTCTTGGTGGTGATTTTTGTTGAGTGTCTTGGCGTCTTTCTGTCGGAGCTGGTGGCAACCTTTATCCCCGCCACCGCACTTGCTATGTAGTTCCCGTACCAAGCTGCGATTCCTTTAAGAGGAATTTGACTGAATTGGTCTAAGCCATTTGACGTCCTCGGTTTCACCTACGGCAAGAATGATGATTGGTATAGCGATGTGGAAGTTGTACTCTGGTGAGCGAGGCGCCCTTGCCGGCCATGCGTCCTCGTCGAATCTGGTTTTGTTAACGATTCCTCGAGGATATTTCCCTCGGGCCATTCTTTGACCGTCGCGAGGTAGGTTGCATCTCAGTGTGTTCCTCCCGTCTGTGGCTTACGGACGGTACCTCACTCTGTTTGGCATTGGTTTCTTTGTCTGGAGCCTGTTTGGGTAAGCTGAGCCCGAGGAGTCTCTTGGACGGTCATCCATGACCATGGTTTGCCACTAATGGCAGGTACGGGCATCCGAACAGGTCTTGTCTGGGTACCCGATCAAGCTTTGTTTGAACTGCCCTGAAATCGTCGGGCTCTGTCTGTTTAGGCTTTGAGTGAAGGATTGTATTGCCCAGTCATCCAAGATCGGGGGTAATCCCGTTTGTTCTATCGGGGAATGAGGTGCTCGGGCTTTCTCATTGTTATTTCGATGGCACCAGCGTATGCCTTTATGGAGGACTCTGCCAGCACGGTAGGCGAGTTTATGGTGTCGAGTGCTAGGTTATGACGCTACATCATGCTTCCTTTTGAGAATGCTTCCCTGAATTTCTTCAATAAGACGGGCTCGATCTCATCATCTTTTGGGTCACTGCCTTTTCCTGTGCACGTCTAGATAGTGATGTGTTCATTGGGATCTGAGGTCCCATTGTACTTAGGGAGTTCTTGCATTGTGGACTTCTTTGAAATGTGTTCTGGGCCCACTTCCTTAAGGAATGGATGTTGCACGAACTTCCACGAACTTGATTCAATCCTTTTGGAGAGATCCCCAAGCATCTTTGTTACGGCAGGGTCTGCTACCGATCTGTTATTGCTTGATCTCTCGGGTACTTGGTCGGCAGGGGGAGCTGTTTCCAGTGGTGCCGTTTTTGGAGTCTTCGGATGGCCTTGTAACTGAGTGATGGCCAACTGTTGTGCCTGCAACATTTCATAAATAACATGAATACTAACTTCATGTGCCTCACGAGCCTGGGTTTTTTGGGCTTTCAGTTGTTCACCATGTTGTATGCTCCGTCGGTGTGTGAGGTTTTGCCGACCTGTTGTACGTCCTGTGTATCTGTGTCAGCTAGAATTGATCCGGGAGCGTTATTGGGATTCTAGGGTTGCGTTCCGGCAGCCGAAATAGCCACGTTTTTTTCCTTGTGGTTTTTGAGGTTGTCATCCTCGACTCTGTTTACCGAGCCAGACATTTCGACCTGAAATCAAGAGATCTTGGACAAGAAAAAGTGTGAAAGATAACTTGCATTTTTGTAACGGAACCAGCAAGAAAATAATCACTATTATTTTTAGCCCACGCTGGGCGCCAAACTGTTTACCGTAAAAATAGTAACAACAATTAAATTTCTGAATGGGATTCTAAAAATACGTGATCTAATTGTATGATAGTTATTAGGGCGGATGGTGCTAAGAATATGAAGTTTAATGATAAAATACAAGCTAAAATGGGGCAGTAATCAAACTGTGGGGCTTGTTGTCCTAGCTTCGAACTGGTCGATGGAGGACCTCGAGGCCAATATCTGGGCTCGATCTCGAGCTACCAGGGGTAGTCGAGAATGGGGATACAGTCAGAATATGTTCAAGCAAGGATCTTTATGGACAATACCAAGTAATAAATGAAGAACAAATATGAAACTAATAATGCTAAGAGTAGCCTCGAGCTAATAAGGATGAGCAAGTTTAGAGAGAAAAGAGAGAGTGATATTATTGATCTGGAAGAAAATAGTTGGAGCAACATCAGATCCTTACAAAGTAGTGTGGGTTCCCTTTATATAGGAGAGTAACCCGGCCATAGTACAACATGCATTAATTGTAAATTATGGAGATGGGACGGCTAAACGCGGTGCTTCGGCATAGGCTCTGGATAGATCGGCTCTGTCACACTTAGTTGTGTTCCTTGGGAACTTTCCCTTCTATTCTAGCCTCGACCTTTATCTTCTTCGAGTCGGGCCTCGATGAGCCCTGATGAAGGGGACTCTATCGTAACACCGCGTTCTCAAGGTCTCGAGATATCCTTCCGAAATGACTTGATAACAAGAAATTAGGCCCTATGATTTCAGCACATACATACTTATAGTGTCATGCATATTCGTATGAATGTCATGTTGTGTATAGTTACATATGTTCGTAACATCATCAAGCCTCTGAGAGTATCCAATCATATCATCTCATCCACTGTGGGCAACATCTTCAACGTATACCAGCTGATCAGGTGGTGGTGTGTATATAATATCGTGACCTTTTCCCATATATATATATATATATATATATATATATATATACATATATAACATCGCCTGGTCATGGGTCAATGTACATGTATAAACGAATGCAATGCATGAGAAGTACATCAATAAAATCTCTCGGAACGTCATAAGGTCACTATGCCTCGGATTAATATCATGAAACAAACGTTATCAACTTTCATATTTCATGAGACCTATGAACAGATGATAGAATAATAATATTTATGGTAATTCAAGAACATAGTATATATATATATATATATATATATATATATATATATATATATATATATATATATATATATATATATATATATATATATACACACACATATA